>JBCJKH010031675.1:0-21038 GCA_039877255.1 Loriculus beryllinus
TCTGTCCATAGTCAATGTGAAAGTGACTTCTGGTGGGACAGCCCAGAAGGAGGCAGCGAGACAGTTTCTGTAGTGGTTCTGGTAGGCTTTAAGATATAGTTGGTCTACTGATTTAAAGAACAAGTTGAAAGCTTCCACTGATACAGGCACTAAAGGCCATGAATAAGACTAAGGCAGAAGGGTATGAAAGAACCCATTAAGCTGTCTGTCTGTAGCCCCGGTGGTTTTGCTGTGAGGCCTTGATTTCATATTTAAAATAGTTTGGTCCCTTCATATTTCATAAATGGTTACTTTGCAACTCTGAACCCTAGTTGCCCATAGTTTTCACTACTTTTGACCTTTCTATCATGGTTTAACCCCAGCTGGCAAGTAAGTACCATGCAGCTGTTTGCTCACTCCTCCCCCCTCCCCAGGTGGGATGGGGAGGAGACTTGGAGAAAAAGTAAACCCCATGGGTTAAGACTAGTTTAATAATTAGAATAACATACAAAATACTACTAAGAATAATGAAAAGGGAAATAACAAGGAGAGAGATAAAAAAAACCCCAAAACAACCCCAAACATAACAAACAACAGTGATGCACAATACCATGTCTCACCACCCACTGACTGATAACCAGCCTGACCCGAGCAGTGACTGGTGCTTCCCAGCCTGCTTCCCGCAGTTTATATACTGGGCATGACGTGCTGTGGTATGGAATACCCTTTTGGCTACTTTGGATTGGGTGTCCTGTCTCTGCTCCCTCCTGGCTTCTGTGTTCCTCCTCACTGGCAGAGCATGAGACTGAAAGAGTCCTTGGTTGGAGTAAGTGCTACTTAGCAACAACTAAAACATCAGTGTGTTACCACCACTATTCTCAGACTAAATCCAAAACACAGCACTGTACCAGCTACTAGGAAGAAAATTAACCCTATCCCAGCGGAAATCAGAACTTTCTCAAGGTCATTTGTGGTGCTGTTAATGAGGATAGTCCCTTGTTTGCAGTGTCTTTATTCAAATATCCTGTACTGAATTGTACTTTTTAGAACTATTTATTTCACTACTTAACTTTAGCAGTCCAAGGGATTATTACTACTTTCTGGAATCTGCATCATATAGCCCTATTTTTCTTAATCTGTGGAAAAATCTACCTAGTAAAGTGGGAATTTCAAGATTTTTTCTGTTCATCAGGGTAATCGGTTCTGTACTGTTAGTCTTTTATGGCTAAATAATTTTACTGTACAAGTGTATCAAGATTGGAAAGCATCAGTAGTATACCTCAAACAAAACAGTTTGTAATAACTGTATGTTGTATTGCCCAGTATTAAAGTACTTAACTGTGTCATGTTACTCTGATGTTGCTTTAAGTCAAAATTCAGAAAGCTCAATGTAAAATATAATTTCTTGAAAATAACATGTCTGTGTTGTGCTTGTGATGGCCTTAAAAGCTGCCTCTGTACTGCTCTGATTGCTGACTTTGGTATGGCATGAAATCCTCTGTGCATAATCTCACATGTTGATACCTGCCTTTAGGCAGATCTGTCAAGTATCTGCTGCTGAAATAGGCAGCAACAGAATCTTGTTCCCCATCCTGCTTTCATGTTCCTGCCATTTTACTTGCATTTGATCTGTTGACTGCAGAATTACTTGGTTCACCTGGGAAACAAGTTTTCTCCTGCCCCTTCCGCAAAATAACCTGATTCTTGGAAAGAGCAAACCCCAAAGCCTTTCACATTAGCCAGCTCAGACCTGTGGCTTAAGAATTGCTGGGTCTGGTACAAAAAAAAAAAAAAAAAAAAAAAAAAGAGTAGAAAAAATGGTGGAATTGGGAGATTAGGAAGAGAGAAGGACCATGGGTTTTGGTGACAGCTTGCTTCTAGGTTAGCTGTAACATGAGGCCTTGTATTTAATTTGGTCATTCAGATCAGGATGACATAGCATTGCTTTCTAACAGTACATAGTACTGTTTATGTCAAATGTCCTTCTGTATCTTGTGTATTAACTGATACACTTTGTGCCATGGGCCTGTGAGATACCTGAAAAGGGGGTACTGCAGTGACATCTAGGTGCAAGGATTTTTCTGCTGCTGCCTTGCCACAACCCACTTCCTCATCCTTACCGGAGGGGCTATTTAGACTCTCAGTTAAGGATGGTGGGAATTGTACACTGATGGCTTAGACTGGTCTAAAGCCTTATTGGACCACACTGCCAAATTATTTTTATAAAATTTAACCAGCTAACAGTCCTGCTGAAAATAATGCATGTGTGTATGTATTTGTGCCCAGGTTTAGCTGAAGTAGTTCTTGGGCTGGTTCCTCATCTTGTTACCCCAGTAGGCTTCCTGAAACAAGGCTTTTCAGCTACAATGTGACCACCAACATTGTCAGGTGGCTGCCAGTCTATTGATCTGATGTTCTCATGAACATCACAAACATTTGCCGTTTCAGTTGAAAACTCCTCTCTTTATATACCTCTGTCATAACCTTGTTCTCTTACATAGTTATTCCGTGTGATATCTTTATTGTGAATGTCAGGCAGTTTGTATTGCTCAGTTAGCTTGCTTTTGCTTCAGTACTTTGGCCATGGGTCTTTGGGTGAAATGAATTGTAGGTCTTCACATGGTCTGTATGGAGATAGTTGTACAAAAGCAGAAAAGTCACATCCTTTACATCTTTAAATAAGAGAATATTATGGCTTGTTGCAGGGTGTGTTAATAAACATATAAAAATGGTTGAATGTTGAACTCTCAAACTTATTTGAAAACTCAAAAATACTGAACTTCAAATGCGGAGTTCCATGGTGGATAGGTTTATGGACTGTATTTATTTCTAAAATATCGTAGTTCCTTATTCAGCCGCCAGTTATTTCAACTGAATTCTTAAGGTTCTTTCCATTTAATTTTTTCATTATACTACCTAATTTGTTAGCTGTTGCATGACAGTTGGGATAAAAATAATCATTTGGAGGTACTGAGTCTTTCTCCCTCTCTATTGTCTTTAACAGTTCCTTGAAACAGCAATTTGTAAGAGGGAAACAAAAATACAGGGGAGGAAGACAGAATGGAAATGATGGATGTGAATAGAAGGTGGTTTTAGCAGTAATTAGAGGTTAGAGAAGAGTTGTAAGGAGAAAAAGTGGAAAATAATAAGGGGTTTGCAGAAAAATTATGTGTTTTCCAAGGATTGAAGCAATGAGCTTGTCAGAAGTCGGAGTGGAAGACCGTGGGTAATTCTTGCGCTGATACATACAACTTCAGTAGTAGTAAAAGTTTTGAAGGATTGGCTTGTGAATATCTTGTAAAGGGAGCAGTGGAATTTAATACCAGTGTCAATGCAAAAGATGAAGGGAAAAGGAGTAAAGATTTACAGGCTGCACAGCAGGAATGCAAAAGATCTTGGAAATTGTATACACAAGTAGTGCAAAAGGATGAAACCGATGAGTGGATTCGTATTTATATGAAGAAGTAAATTTGAGTTCTACTTTTCCTTTTGAATTTAATTTGGGTAAACAGGAACAGATATAAACATCAGAGCAATTTGGGGTTTGGACAGTGGAGGTGAGGGGGTGCCTGTGCCTCATATTTTCTGTTGGAATTTTGTTTCTGGTGTAGAGAGGGGAGATAATAAAACTCCTGAGTATTACTGACCTGAACTACTCCAGTGAAACAGGCTTAAGATATGTAGGTTCAAGTAGGGTGACATTTTGTTGAAAAAAAAAATTACTTAGAAGATTACTAATCTCAGTGTTTATTGAATGCAGGGTTCATTTATTAGCTCTGCTTTTGTTCAGAGCTAGTGCACAAAATGCAATTTACCTGGTCTGTAAACTAATGCTGATTTATTTTTGCTTCTGATTTCCCATTTTGGGACTTTGTACATTAAGAACAATTTGGTGTATCTCAGTAAAATTCAGTTCCAATGGATCTTTGTTTATGGGTTACAATTTTGTGTTTCTGGCCTTCTTAGTGACTCTCTGTAAGAGGTGAATAGACAAAATAATGGGATTGTCATAGAGCTCTGTAAATTGTGCATTAATCTTTGTGTGCCTCTTTAAATGGACTGCCTGGTGTGTCTTTTCCTTCCCCTACCCCCCACTCCCCCAAGATAATGACTCAGTAGGCAATTATGAAGTAATTATTTGCCAGGTGGACAGGGAAGGTGGAGGCATGACTATTATCAGCCCTACCAGGTATTAAATAAATTAAAAGGAAAATGGTTGTAAGGGACAGGTGTTATTGTTTTCGGGTTGGTTTTTTTTTGTTTGTTTTCTTATTTTTTTTTTTTGCCTTCTCTGCTTTGTTGTTGCAGTGAGAAAAGGGAAAATGGCTCTAGGCAGGGGGAAGAGGAAGGGTATTGACTTGCGTCCACTTGGTGTTCCTGAGAAACAGTTACCCACTCCTCTAGGATGTGAAATGTGTATAGTTCTTCAGTTATGCAAGTTTCTTGTGCTTACTAGCTGTAAACTTGTTTTGCAGCCAATGCAAGAAATAGGTGTCTATTTACTTCTAGTGCAATATACTTTGGTAGGAGAGTTAAAAACCAAGACTGCCTATTAGTTTGAAACTTTAGGAAATCATGTGCTTAATATGACATGCCTAGGCTTGTGACAGCTAGGCTATAAAGATTCATTTCTGTGGCTGAATGGCATGTGTCCAGGAAATGTGCCAGAGAGGCTGTGAATATGGACACTGTTAGAGATGACTCACACTAAGAAAAACATGGAGCTTGTGGTTCTAGCATGTTGGCATGCAAACACAGAAGTCCACTAAGTGTTCTGCAGAAGGAATCTTTTATCAGTAGTGTGACAGAACTTTCATTGTTTGCTTGTTTGTTTGCATTTTTCCTAGCAAATGGCTCTGCAAGCTCTGTTATAACTAGCTTATGTCAAAAAGAATGCATTTGAGGATTGATGGTATACTGCTGTACTAATTGCAGGAGGTAATTGTTGAAGAAGAATGTTACATTGGATTGTAGAATACATTGACTAGTATGTATACTTAGAAATGAAAATGTGATTATTTTTTCTTGAGATCTGAAGAAGGCAGGAGTTTGAGTGTTGTAAAACGATTCCAAAGGCAAATAGCTTTTTTTATACATATATACATGCATAAAATACTGTATACTGAGGTGGTTCTACTTAGTCTGAAAAATCGCACTGCCTGTGTTTTCCATGGACTTGATAGTATCCAAACTGGAATGAACAGTTCTTCTCTTTCCTTAGTCTCTGTTCTGCATTGGCTACCCAGCAGATGCATTTATTTTTTCCTTTGTGGTTGAACATGTTAGATGGCTGACAAACCTTGATTAAAGGACATAAATGCGCCACATGCAAAACCACAATGATTTCTTTGATTGCAGGGACCTTTTGGCCAGCTTGCAGTAAGGACTTGTGTTTAGAAGAGAACCTTTGGGCTCGTCTGTATCTCCCTCCCCTCAAAGGGATGGCAGCCCGAGGACAGCTAGCATTCATCCTGACGCCAAGAGACTTCAAAGGAGGTAAGCACCTCAGAAATGCTCCCCAGACAAAAACTTCTCATCAGTCCAGCACCCCAGTGTGGTCAGATTCTTTAGTACAGTATTACCAGCTCCTAAAGGCTTCTGTTCGTGGCTTCTTCATGAAAATATTTTGACAACTCTGTGAGGCCTCATCAGCTGCTTGCTGATGATCCATTAAGATTCATGGAGTTGTCTGCTGCTGTTCAGTTGTCCTTATCCATTTTAATAAGAATGTGCCCCCACTGTAAGGGGAAAAACATTTTTCCTGGGTTTGTACACAGACGTTCTCCCGTCCTTCCCCTGTTTGGATCTTCATGTTTTGGATGAGGTTTACAAGAGCTTTTCTCAAGTCATGATCTTTAAGGTTAAAGGTTGGGGAAAAACAATGAACCAATCAACCAACCTCATTTACCAAAATGCAAAACTTGCTTTGCTCCACACAGTTTTAAAAGGATTAAAAAAACCTCCACCCCCACAGGAAAGAAACAGAAACCAACAAACCATCTCTGATTCCTTAATGTCCAGATGATTTCCACCTAATTCTTTGTGTGTTTGAACTTCTAGTGAGCATTATCCCAGGAAAGTTATGTAGAAACAAATTACTGCATTTCATTCTCCTAGAGAGAAATAAATCCTTAGGATGGCACACAGCTGCTTATGTCTTCTAAATGCCTATGGAATGAATATTTAGTAGAAAGGGCAATTTAAAATCAATGGAACATTGATTATCCTTGACATCAGAAGGATAAACACAAAAATCCCTTGTTAGCTTTTTGATTTTTTTTGTTTTCTTTTTTTTTAATGAAATCAGACTTTTTGGGGTGATTTCCACCCCTTTAACCTATCTACCATCAGATCAGTTGTATAAATACTCAGCTATAGATGGTGGTGTTTTGGTTTGGGTTTTTTTCTGTCTTATTGAAGTAAGCATTATAGGAGACAAAATAGAACTTTCTCGGGGTTTGTTATTGTTTCTTTTTAATGGGAATATTTGGGTGTGTAGTAGACCATTAGTAAATATGAATTACGTTTGCTGAATGTTTTGGGTTTTTTTTTGTTTGGGTTTTTTTTTGGTGGGCTTTTTTTTGGGAGGGAAGGGGTGTTTTTTTGGTTGTTTTGGGGGTTTTGTGTGGTTATTTATTTTTTTTTTTCTTCCTAATGGTGTGGATTTGTAGAGCATAGCTAGCCCTCAGATCACTTAAGCTGTGTATGCTATTAAGTCCTATCCTTGTTTTTGCTGTTTATGATGAGGGTATATATTTAACTGTTAGACTTAAACCCAAGTAAGAGTTTTCTGATTATGTAGAGTACTTTTAATAATTGCTCTCTGGCTAGCCTTCTTGGGCTCTACTATATAAATACAAAGGTTCTGTAGATTGTAACTGAAATATGTTAAGGTAGTAAAGAAGTAGTTTGCCCTGTAAAATAGTACCCCACCTAATTATACACTTACACAGCTTTGGAAGAGATTTACCTATGGATATTGTGAACAGCTTGCAGATCCCTCAGATGTAAAATATTTCACGTCCTGGCTATGTTGATAGATTAAATTAGCTTGGATTTGCTTGGTGTGTTGAAATGTCTAGTGGCTGTTGCTGGCTTTTATGGATTTGGGGGTTTTTGTTCATTTCTGTGTTTGGTTTTGGTTCCCTTCCCTCTTTCCCCTTCTCTCCTTCAAATGCTGCTTTTACAGTAGTCAGTTTCCTTAGTTTCATTGGAAAATTTTCTTTTGCATGCTTTTACAGTAGTCAGTTTCCTTAGTTTCATTGGAAAATTTTCTTTTGCAGTCTTCTATGTAGTGTTGTTCAACTGTAGGAATTTGGGATTTTTTTCTTTCTGTATTGACTTTCCACAATGTGTTGTTTCTATGGCCCTTCTTCTGGTGTTTAGAGACAAAATAAATATACAAATTCAAAGCAGGAAACTTTTAGAAAGCCACAAATACTTTTCTTGGAATCATTCTAACCTTCAGTTGTACCTTGTAGACTTTAAAAAAAAAGAATGGGCTAAAATGAGCAGTAGCACACTCCAGTTTGTGTAAATCTTGCCAGGTTCATTCTGTTTCTGTAAGACAAACTGAATCAAAAATATAGTTTATTTTTATTAATGGGTTGCCATCCCCTGTGAGCAGATGAGAAAGAAACAAAGGTACCTTTTATTTCCTTCATTTGAGTGGCCTTTTAGTGTTGGTGAAAGTGGAGGTGGTTTTGTTCATTTGGTCTTACATCTGCTTCTCTAGGAATTCAACAAGGAAGAATAGAAACAGGGCAGGAAATTGCTAGAATGCTTTCTAGTCTAAAATAAAATAACTGTTGGTGGACATAAATTCTGATAAAATGAGAGACCTAGCAGTAGGTGGGAAGTGTGATGTTGTTTGAAGGCTCTGAAATTCATCAAATACTTAAAGAAATCCTTTCAAAAGTAAATGTAGTTATTGATTCATCCATTTTTCCTGGAGGGAACCAATTATTCAAAGCAGTATTCTTTCTCTTTGGAGCTTTTCATATTGATAGGGAAATTCAGTCATTCATTTAAGAAGAAAAATAAATTTTAACTGTTTTCTTCAGTAGTGCACTGGATGATCTACTGCAGCAAGGCTAGATTTGTGTTCATACTTCCTTGATGACTACATTAACTTAATCTGTATTTCATAGCATCTGCTTTTGTTCTTCTTACACTCCAAAACCCCAAAGGAGGATATTAATTTCCAAGGTTAAAAATGGCTAATTCACTGCAGCTGTTGGTGTTTCAGTTATTTTTCAGCTTTCTAAGACAACTGGACAGTACTTCAAGACTCTTCTAAAACATGGACTGTAGTTATGATAGATGGGGGAGGGAGAGGGCAGTTTATCCAGAGGATATCTTTGGTGGCTGAGGCAACCTCAGTGTCTTTAGACTTATCTCAGAAAATGGTTTCTCTTGTTCTTCAAAGCTAAGTTGTTCCTCTGTGCCATCTGATTTTCAGGTGTTCTGAAACAAGTGTCTTTAGGAAATACTAGTTTGTTTTTATTTAATGAAATCTGTAATGACATAAACAAAGAACTTCTCCCTTTAAAAATCGCTACACCAGTCTGCTTAAGCTTGTGTTGTAGTACTAGGTGGAAATAAATGGAAGAACATTAGTAGATGAATAGATTGTCAAAGAAAAGTTCACATCAAGGATTAACTGTGTGATGGAACTCAAAATGCTTCTAGGAACTGTTGGAATGATGGTGTCATACTTTATTCCTTGTAATGAGACTGGAGAATTTTTTGTTCATCAGATATGGAAGAATAGTAGTAGTAGTACTTCCTGAGATTGTCTTTTAGAACAAACTATACTCTCTTAGAAAGGTGGTGTGAGTTGGTGTGAAAGGTATATACATATATGTATTTCCTGTCTTCTGTGAAGACAGTTTCAAAAGCTTGTAAAAACATAGACTTTCTTGATACCTGTTAAACAGTCATAGGACCCTGAGTATAGAGTGGTAAAATCAGTTTGTCATTTCAATGGAAAGAGCCTGACTATTTACTACTTACACTAACAGAATTGGGCACCCATGGTGTTCTGCAGGGTAAATAACTTTCTTTTGGGATTAGTAATTCTATCCTTTGTCACATCCTTTCCGTCTTTCAAATGTTATTATAGGACATTGAGCAATCCAGCTGGCATCTGGATAGGCTGTTTGAAGTTTTGGGTGTATTGCTTACCTTCGCTGTCCAGAGATTGTGTACTGTAAAGAATGGAGTGAAAGCAGAGAGCAGTATGCTTGTCATTCTGCACTGTTAATATATGGCAGCGCTGGATCTAGTTCTGATTAGATTGAAATAGAAGCAATAGTGCCAATAGGTAATAACTAGACAAGAACTGATGGCATGAGGTAGAGCTGTATGTATTCCTTGCCAAATCCATGCATTTGCTGGATAACAGTAATAGCCACCTTGTACTATTAATATGACTTTTGGCAAATGGTATCTGTTCTAATACTAATCTGTGTGTCTAAAAATTGAACAGTCAGCTAGCAACTGGAAAGTTTGCAGCTCCTGATGCATTTCAAGAATCTAACAGCAATACATAAACTCACAGGTGCCATCTCTTTAAAGCCTGAAGTAATTTTCTTGTATACATATTCATTTTTTATGAAAGGATAAACTCCAGGGAAAAGGCATTTAAAATAGTTTGGAGGTCTTGATACATGTTTTCAGACTTGGCAACATTTAATGATGGTGTGGAAAGGTTTGTGCTTGTCCAAGAGGAGCAGGAACCGCAAATACATAAATGCTATTTCCTGTAACTGCCTCAATGCATCATTTATGACATTGTACAAAACAATCTCTTCTGATCAATCTGTACCTGACCTCTGCATATAAGCTCACAGATGTCCCTGCGAGTTAATAAATAATGAGAACTCAAATGCCATGGTGTGCCTGTTCTTCATTCAGTATAAGACGATGGTGACGACTGTTGTGACCTGGTGTTGAATGATAGTGAATGAATAAAATGGTGCCTGAAGCTGAATGATTGTGAGGAAAGGAAAGCATTTTGAAGAATTGATATATGAGTGACCATATTCTTAAAGGTGCATTTCTCTTTTGTTAATAATTTCTTCCTCTTTTTGTGAAGAGTGTCAGAGTGATAAATGTTTCCAGACTCGTTTTGAACAGGTGGCTTTGTTCTGTCTTCGGTGGGTTGCATAGGCTCTTTTGGGGCCCTTCTTTGTGGGTCACTTGGTGAGAGACCATGTTTGGTGTGTATTGTGTGATTCTGCCACCTGGTGGCTTCGGCGAGCAGCAGGAGTTTCAGATGCATGGTTAAACGCACAAATGTGAGGAAATCCTGGAGAGAAAGAAAAATCCTTCCACGAAAGCGAACCAGTGGGCAAGGTTGCTTCAAGTACCTATAGAAGACAAGTTCTGTGAGCGCTCATCATGTTCTTGAGGTCGGTCATCTAAGTATCATTGTGCAAGTGTTTGCTTCTGGTTGCTACAGTGGCAAAACTTGCCTGGGTGTTAACAAAAGTTAACAAAAAACCAGACCCCATGATGAGCGGTAATGACCTGTAGCAGAAACTACTGCAGCAGTAACTTGGAGAGGGAGGTTACCCTGTTGCACACATTATCTATCTCAGCCTTCTTTTAGTATGGTTTCTTATGCTGAAGAATCAGTATGATTATTAATACTAAAATCATGCCAGTATTGAAATACAGTACTTTTTTCTGGCCTGTATTGCTTTGGCATATATATACCAGTTAAACTGAAATTTTTATTAAACAAAATATCACATCACACTGTGCAATGCATACCATTTTGGGAATTAGTATGTTCTTTTCAGATTAGTTGAGGTTCTGTCCAAGGTGTTCTGCTTCTGGTTTTCAATGCTGTAGGTTTTTCTGCTAATCCAGTGGTGGCACAATATTTAGTATATAGATCAGCTTAAGGCTAGTTCTTTTGTGTTACTTCAATCAAATATGTAATTTCTAGCTTGTGAATGTTGACAAAGTGTTGGTAAATATAAGTTCTAAGCAGAATTTGGGGATGGCTTGTTTACAGAAAGCCTTTTATATGTATTTATAAAGCCCCTCTATTCTGCTGCTAATTGTGAACCATAAGTTTAAGGTGGGATATACCCTTACTCACAATAAAGTTAAGGTGGGGAATTCTCTTTCTCACAATAAGATGGGAGGATTTTATTTCGCTTAGAAACAAGTGTGCTCACTGTTGTACTGCCATTTTCAAACTGCATTAGTTCACTTCCTTGATTTCAGACCTTTAGTTAAATTCTAAATTACTGTACAGGTCACTTGGTGCTTTACTTCTAAGCTCTTCTAGTCCTTCTCTTTTGTGGCTATGTGTTACGTTTTCTCCTGCTACCTCTCCTTCACGCAAGAAAGGTGATTGAAAAACATTTTAATCCATATGTGCAGTGGATTGAGTGCTTTGGGTCAATCTTTTCTGTATAATATCACAGGGCTAAGAAATGTGTATGTTTGTCATGTTAAAAAATAAGTAAATAAAAATATGAATTATATCTACATATAGGTCTGTCCATATTTTAGATGTATAACTTTGCAAGGACTTACAAGCAAACATTTTAATCTTGGTTACTTATTTCTGTATCTGTTTTCTATCCTACAATTTCAGTTACAATGTACTTCTGAGACTCTAGGGGAGTGTTTTTGTGGGTGGCTTTTTTTATTCAGTGTATATAGTCCTTGATTTCTACATGTTAGGGAAAGTACTTGCTGTAACTGCACTCATTTACAAATACTTTTGTGGTATCACACTGACACTAATGTAGAATACTTCATTAGAAGTAAAGCTCGTATTGTAAGGCTTTTGTGTGGTTTCGGAGTTAAAACCAGAAGTCAGATCTCAAGAAGAACAAACTGGTTTAGAAAGGGTTTATGGAAACTCTACCTATCTGTAACAGGAGCTTCTTCTGGTTTCCAGAGTTGTTACTTTCCTCAGTTTTATGTCATGAGAGGAAAATCTCTTGTTTTTGCTGTGAAAAAGGAAATGTTCCCTGTGCCCTCATTAATGTACTCATCTATGTTTATAAAGAAATAATAATCCTAAATTTAGATTGATGACTCACCATGGCTTCACTGTATTTGGAAGAAAAATCAGTGCTGTGTTGTGGCTGATGCTTAAAACAAGAAAACTGGTTTTATTTCACATCTTAAAGTGAAGCACTGAATGTTGATAGTCTCAGTACATAAGCGTAGTGTCTTCTTGAAAATATAGGTGATTATGTGTAATATGTAATTACTAGTCTAGGCCATGGAAGAAAATTTAGAGCTTTCAGTGTTCTACTTGAGAGGGAAAGTGGGAAATATATAAATATATATGTGTATATATATATAAAGAATGGGAGAAGTACAAGAAAAAAAAAGAATTTGTGCAGCTTTAAAAAGGAAAGTGACAGTAGGTGTTAGGGAATGTGAAACATGCCAGAGATACTTGGAAAGAAGGACAGAAGGAGGCATCTCTCTGTTGATGCCAAAGTCAGTTGATAGCAGTGTTCTACTTGCCTTGTGCTGTTGTTACACAAGGCACTGTATTGTGCTTGTATGGCAATGTTTTGGTAGCAGAGGGGCTACAAGGGCCAGCTTCTGAGAGAAGCTTTTAGAAACTTCCTGTGTGTATGACAGAGCCAATGCCATCCGGCTCCAGGATGGACCCGCCGCTAGTCAAGACTGAGCCCAACAGTGACAGCGGTAGTGCTTCTGGGATAACATATTTGAGAAGGGTGGGAAACTACTGCGCAACAGCAGCTGCAGCTGGAGAGAGGAGTGAGAGCGTGTGAGAGAAACATCCCTGCAGCCGCCAAGGTTCAGTGCAAAAGGAGGAAAGAGCTGCTGCAGAGCAGATTCCCCTGCAGCCCGTGGTGCAGCCCATGGTGAGGCAGGCTGTGCCCCTGCAGCCTGTGGAGCACCATGGTGGAGCCTCCACCTGCAGCCTGGGGACGACCCCACACTGGAGCAGGGAGATGGCAAAAGGAGGCTGTGACCTATGGGAAGCCTGTGCTGGAGCAAGCTCCTGCCCAGGACCTGTGCCCATGGACAGAGGAGCCCTCACTGGAGCAGGTGCTGACAGGTGTCCTCATTGTGTGACCCCATGAGGACCCACGCTGGAGAGGTGGCTACTCCCACACTGGAGCAGTTACTGGAGGGCTGTAGCTTGTGGGAAGGATTCATATTTGAGAAGTTACTGGAGACTTGGCTTTACTTCTCATTACCCTACTCTAATTTGATTAGGGTACTTCATTAGGTAATAAACTATTTTCCTCAAGTTTGTTTTGTCCCTGACAGTAATTGGTGGGTGATCTCTCCTTGTCCTTACCTTGACCCTTGAGCTTTTCATTCTATTTTTCTTCTCTGTCCAGTTGAGAACAGGAAGTAGCTGTGGTGGGCACCTGGCATTCAGCCAGGGTCAACCCACCATAGGAATAAGGTAGAAAATGTATTAAGCAAATAATTAAAGCTGTCCAAAAGCATTTCTTTGTGTTTTCTTGCTAAGCAATGTATGCAGATTTTAAATTGAGAAAGCTAAGAAAAAACAGATTCAGCAAGAATTAGTTAATGGTGATAGTAAGTTTCATTACAATAGCAATTACATCTGTCGAGATATTCCTCACATCATTCATATGAAGTATTTCTCTGGCAAAGGGGAGGGAAACCGTAGGGAATTAAAAATCACTTTGAATCTAGGGCTACAGATATAAAGATACCATGATTGTAATAGGTAGCTATTACTTAGCTTCATACTGGGATACAGTCCTTAACTGTGCTTCCATACTTGTGAACCCAGCAATCGTACATTTTTAAGACAGGTCATTGGCTTTTATATTGTAAGTTCAGACATGTGGCCCCAAGCAGCTACTGGTGAAAGTTTCAGGAGCGAAGACTAAGTAGACCAAGAAAAGAATTAAAAGGATTATTGATGATTTTAAAAGACAATGAATTTGTATGATTTGTAGTTGTGTAATTGTGTGGCATGATTGTATAGCTACACAATTAAAATTATATTCTTAAATGTTTCTCTTTAGATATTTTTCTGCTACCTCTAATTTCTGATTTTCAGCTGGAGAATTTAGTAGCTGGTTTTATGGAGAATTTCTCTTTTTGGGCATTTTATCTTGAAATTGTTAGCTCTTTAAATTCATGAGGTAGTCAAGATGATATAAAAGGGAAGATGCATCTCTTAGTGGCTTCTTGTCAAGGTTGGGTTTTTTTTCTGTTTTTGAAAGGATCAAGGGGTTTGTTTATCCTACCATATTCTTTCCCACCCAGGCATTTCATTGAAATAAAAAGTAGTGATACCATTGGCATGTTTGTGTTTAAGTTACTATTAAAACTAAATATCAATATTGCAGGCACATAAAATTTGAATATTAAGGGGATTTCATGTAGCTTTGAAAGACATCAGGCTGAAGCAAAGTATGCATGTGAAATTTTGATCAAGTTTAGGAAGACTTCTGAAGATGTAAAGACTTCTGCTATAAGACACTTCTCAGAAGCTTACTTATTCTGGAACATTAGGACCTGGATGCTTGAAGGGACAGGCAAAATCTGAGAAACTCAGCAGCAGAACAAGTATTTCAGTACTTTAAGGGACTTTCTCATGATGGGCTGTAATTCTTGGAATATCTGTGGTGTCTGCAGAAAGTAAGCTTTGTCAGAATGCTGTATATAGATGCTAAGATTATGTTTTTTAAGTTACTTTTTCTCCCTAAAAATGTGTTCTGGCTCTTTTAAAATATTTTTAACAAGACTGTTTTTGTCAAATAGTATTAGTTTATTCCTGAAGAAAGGTATCTAAATTTAGCTGTATCTCTGTATTAAAAAGAGTGGGTGATGAAGGAACTCTAATCCAGGGTCTTACCTAAAAATAGCAATTTGTGTAACTGAAGGTAGGTGAGGAGGGCTCTGTGTATTTACCTGCAGAAGGTGCATCCTGAGGCCAGATAGAAAAAGTTATGTTTTGCAGTACATGTATCTCTTTTCTGAAAGCTTTAATCCGTCTTCATAGATAGGTATTCAGAGTCTTACATGCCCTTGCTGTGAGCTGTTATATTTACATCAAGTTTTATTTTGCAGGCTAATGAATATTGTTGCTGTTTGTGCTCCTTGCTCTGAGAAACCCCTGTGTTTTTATGCTAGAAGTCTTGTGCATCTTTAGTACATAGAGTTAAAAATAACAAACCATAATGCAACTTGATAATCATAAAAACTAAACTAAAACACACCATATGTTCTGTGCAGCAGTCTTATATGAATATGTAACTGGTATATTTATGGCCTTGCATTAAAACATGTTTCAAGGCTGATACTACAAGGAAAGATGGACTAACTGCTCCTCGTAGGGTATTTGGGAATAACATGCTGCTAACAGCAGAAAGAAAGGATTTGGGTCTGCTCTTCGTGTATCTTATATTGCATATCTTGTGTATTATAGGGATGTTTAACATGCCATTCCTTGAGAATATTGTAGCTTGTTTTTTGTTGCTGTTAGCTTTTATTTTACTAGCTAAAGTTAGTAAATAGCTATAGTCACCTAAAATAATATTTATTGCTAGTTTGTTTCGTCTTTCCTGAACACAGTAGTCTAAAATTTTGTGCCATATATCAAATGAATAAGCATTAGTGAGGAAATGTACTGGTATTCTCCTTAGGTCAGGGACAATTGGCTGTTCAAGAAAATGAAACACAGAGGTGCAAAGAATAAATATAAAATTCAACCTACATGGGAGTCAGGCTTACTAAAAAATATATTTCGAAGCATCTGTGCAAATAGACATAACTGACAAAAAACTAAGACACTTTTTCTAAGGAAATGACATTTTATGTAATGTAATTATTACTTGGTATTTTGAATGTCTATAATCAAGAGGTTTTTAAATGTAAGTATATTCTCCTCCATTTTCATTGAGTGGCCCTTGTCAGTCTCTTGTCTCAGAAGACACTTTTGCAAACTGTAGTAAAGAGTATGATAAGAATGTATAAGGGGATGGCTTCGGGGAGTTAATGTGCTGGTGATCTTGGTCTCAGTTTAGCTGGTATAAAGGCAAGAGGTTTCTTTCTGCTGCTTGACTCTTTGGTAGGGATTAAAGAGATATATTTTTTTTTCTTTTTTCCCTGGATACTGCCTATATTCTTACATTGTTAGTATTGGTACAAAGAAGAGGTACCATGAAGTGAGCTGGAGTGCAACATTATGAGTATGCATCAATTATTTGGAAGTAATGAACTTCTAATCTGTGCTTTTACTCATTGGTAAATGTGAAGTACTTTTCTTCTTGTTAATATAGAGGAACAGAATTAAACTTTCTTGAGTGCACACACACACACACACGCACGTGTAAATAGCTTGTGACAGCCTAAATTAATTCCTGATCAGATGGGACTGAAAAAATAATCTTCAAAATGTCTTTGGATTATTCTTCGAGGAATAGCAAAACATTAGTGCTGTTTCAAAACTATAGATTCTTTCTTCAGTAAAAAACATTGAACAAGTCCCATTAATTTCATAATGTATTTTTTACAAGAACTTACGACCTTTTTTGCTGTTGTTTTTTGTTTTTCAGGATACAAAATTATGGATAATAATGGAATATCTGGGTGGAGGCTCTGCCCTTGATCTAGTAAGTAAATTACGTATGGTTTTGTTATTTTACCTCACTTAGTTATTTTCCTGTCTTTTAATTCTGGAAACTGTAATATATCATTTGATTATGGCAATGTTTGCTTCCAGTAAAGAAGAAAAAAGTATTTGTCAATGCCAGAAAAATGTTATTGCCATGAGACAAGACTGATTATTTGTATAGATGGAAGGGAACTAAGCAACATAATATTGAAAGCAGGATACAGACATCTAATCTTCAATCAGAGAGCACTAGAGGCTGAAAATAGTTTTGGTTTCTTTTTTCTGTCTCTTAATTCTGCCACCACAACTCCTCCTAGTATGCATTTTAATGCATTTTCCCCCCACCCCATCCCCAGAGTCTCCCTGTTTGAAGTCTCATTGGACTCTAAATGTGCAGAAACACAATTTAGTCTGGTATTAAAAAACTGTATTTCTAAGAAATAGGTGGAGCCGTGGACTCTCTCAAGGGTAGTCAGGCCTTCCAGAGGGACCTGGATAGACCAAAGACCTGGGTGGTCACCAGCTGTATGAAGTTCAGCAAGAGCAAGTGCGGCATTCTGCACCTGGAATGGGGTTCCCAGTTTTGAATTGTAATTTTAAAAGCTCAGTGCAGGTTGTGTTTTCTGTGATTGGATGCTGTCCATTCACTTTAGCTACTAAGAAACCCATAGCATACCCCACTGCTCTATCAGCCTAGCAGTTTGTGTTGTGGTTTAGGAGGTTTCACAAGATCCCATGCAGTATATAGTAATAGGATGTGATTGATATGGTGCTTTATATACCTTAGTTTCTTGAACGGACTTTGAGATTTGGGTCTGTACAGGGCCTGTAGAGTTGCACATCAAAGTTCAGTGTAATGTTAATAAACAGATTACGGTATAGATGCTTTGCAAAGGCAGTGCGCATATCTGTGATGTGATCACAAAGCAATAATTTGAAACTGTGTCTTTATGGAGCTTTTAGCAAACTTTGAAAAATGTTTTAGATAGATAAATAAAGTACTTATTTTCCAGTTGTTCGTAAGACCACTTAGTTTAGAACTATGTCTTTTTAAAAAGAACATTCTGGGTTGTATCTCATATTACAAAGTTAGTAAATTGGAAGTTTTGAGGTATGACAGAAGGAGTAATTTCTTCTTATAGTCACAGTGTTATTTCTGTTCTCTGTTTCTCCTTTTTTATATATATGTGTATCAAATATCTCTTGTGTCTCCCTAGTTAGAACCTGGCTCGCTTGATGAAACCCAGATAGCTACAATATTGAGGGAAATACTCAAAGGACTTGATTACTTGCATTCAGAAAAGAAAATCCACAGAGATATTAAAGGTAAATAGTTTTTTTGCTTGTATTGTAAGAATATTAGAAGAGCTTATGCAATATAAGTGAACACCCTCACAGTGTCAAATGTCTTAATTTCCTGTTTGTCCTTCTTTATTCCAGCTGCTAATGTACTGCTATCTGAACAAGGAGAAGTAAAGCTAGCAGATTTTGGAGTAGCTGGACAGCTAACAGATACACAGATAAAGAGGAATACCTTTGTGGGAACACCATTCTGGATGGCACCTGAAGTAATAAAGCAATCAGCATATGATTCAAAGGTAAGCTATTCCAAGGCATGGCCAAAGTCCCTCCCTTTTTTAACTGGAATTACATGGGTTGATTTTCGAAATGTAGCTAATGATTTGGCTGTGTCTAGACAGGTGTATGTTCAGGTGATACCTAGCAGCTAAAAGCTGTTGGTGAGGGAAGAAGCTTTCCTGATTTGTATCCAAACCTTAAGTTTTCTAGTGTATTAAGCCTATTTAGATGGCAAGAAATGTTACAGTGTGCATCCCGTCACTTTTTATCCCACCCTACTGATGAGTATTTTTGGTGGTTGTTTAAAAGTAGAGGAGAGCAAATATATACAAAATGTTCGTATGTTTCCACTTGCTTTTAGAAAAAAATAGCAAAATTGTTGAATATGGATTTGAGAGTGTGAAAGGGTTGTTTGAAAGTGTTGTTATTCATCTGTGGAAGAATGTACTGCGTAGGTCTGTGCTGCTCTATGACCATGTTCTTTTAGATATGCCATACAGGGAGGGTTTAATGTTTAATATCAAATTTACTTATTTGTAGATATTTACATTACGCAGGATTTTGATTTAGCAAAGTTGTACAGCAGCATAGTGAAATCACAAGGCAAACATGATATATATCATAATTTACAGTTGGGTCACAGTAGGAGTGTGATTCCCGTTATGGGTCTCCATGTGCTTACCAGCATGGCACTTGGGTGTTCCCAGTTGTCAGGAAGGAGTAGATACACTGAAGACAGCTCAAGCCTATTGTTTTGTCAGAGTTGTTTTTTTGCTTATTTGGGTTTTATACTTCTGTATAAACCCTTCCTTGCTGTCCTTTCTCTCCCTTCCCTTTCCCTCATGCTGGTCTGACTCAGTAAGACATTGCTCTACTGGTCATATGTGGAAGAGTGGGCTTCAAAGTCAGTCTAAATTTTACTCATTAGAATGGCAGTATTGCAAAAAATAGTAGCTACGAATCACTTGCTGACTCTCTTGTGGACGTGGATGAATAAATTTTGTTCAAGATTTGAAGCTGTGGAAGTCACAACATGTGGTAAAACTTAATGATTATACAGTGTCGTCACTTCTTAGGTCATGCTTCTCCCTCCCTATTTGGAGGATTAATTTGCACCTCTTCTGGAGTTCCATTGTCACAGACAAGTGCATTCTACAAATGCCTAGTTGGATACACATGCAGTTGGTACTTATATCCCTGTTTGAGATCCTTTATCTCTGAAAGGAGAGGTTACAGTTCTAGAGGAATTGGAGGGTTAGGGAGGGCGGTTATTTTTGTTGCTTCCAACAGGAATGGGCTTCCAAACCCCATCTTGGACTTCATGTTCGGTGTGCAGCTGGGGTGTGTTGGACTTTTTAGTTCAACTTTTGTTGAGAAAGATCACTAGCAGTAGACAGCTGCAAATATGTGAGGGGAAAAAATGATGTATATATATTTGTGTGTGCATGTGGATATCTATGCATGTGTACACAAAGCATCATAGAATAGTTAGGGTTGGAAAGGACCCCAAGATTATCCAGTTCCAACCCCCCTGCCATGGGCAGGAACACCTCACACTAAACCATGCCACCTGAGGCTTCATCCAAACTGGCCTTGAACACTGCCAGGGATGGAGCATTCACAGCTTCCCTGGGCAACCCATTCCAGTGCCTCACCACCCCAACAGTAAACAACTTCTGCCTTATGTTGAACCTTAACTTTCCCTGTTTAAGTTTTAACCCGTTACCCCTTCTACTACCACTGCAGTCCCTAACGAAGAGTCCCTTCCCAGCATCCCTACAGGCCTCCTTCAGATACTGGAAGGCTGCTATGAGGTCTCCACGCAGCCTTCTCTTCTTCAGGCTAAACAGTCCCAATTTTCTCAGCCTGTCTTCATATGGGAGGTGCTCCAGCCCCCTTTGACTTTCCTTTCTGTAAGACAATGCATGATTTATGAGTTTGTGCTTTGTTATCAGGAGCAACTTAGTGTATGCTTTTAGCTACAGAGATATTTAAATGGGCTGACATTTGGTTTAATGATTTTCTTTTTTTTTTTTTGTTGTTCTTCAGAGTGTATTGTAACTAGTAGAATCTGGGCTTTTTTGCTGCAAAATGTGTTCAATGTTGTGAAATTAATATTCCTCTGGGAACCAGAGCTTTTTATTTTCTCAACCTTTGCATCTTTAAATGCTTGCCCTTAATACTGCTTTAAGTCTGTTTTATTTTTTATTGCATTTAAAAAATAAATTTAAAAAAGTGCTGAGGAGATGGGCAGGGGTGGAGAGCAGTTTCTTAAGTGTTATAGTTTTCCTAATGATTAATTCTATGAAGTTTAGATGACTGGATATAGTATCTTACTATTCAAATAGGGCTATTTGTGGAGTAAAGTGCATTTCAACCTGAAGGGTAATATAGAACAGTACTCTGAGCTGATCAGTGAACATTGTTCTTTACAGTGTTACATTTGTTGGTACAGGTAAATAATATCTTTCTTTGTATCTTCAAGTACAAAAGCAAAATACAATGAAATACTTTACTGATTTTTTTGATAGTTAAATCTCACAGTTCAGGGATTTGTTTGTCTATGTTTCCTTACTTTTTCTCTGGTTTTGATGTACTCATAACATGTAGCCTTGCCCTTTTTTTGTACAGCTAGACAAAAAGCATCACAACACAGGTATCAATTGTGATGTTGATGGCTGTTAGAATAAAGAGTTCATTACCTCACCACCTTTATATACTTAATATGGATTAAATGAAAGCCAGCCCTGCACTTTGAGCATTATACATAAAACCACTTGTCACATCAATTTATACCCTTAGAAATGTGTGGAATGAGTGAACATGTAGGGTACAAAAGGACAGATTAGAATAGGGGCTC
>JBCJKH010031678.1:0-11932 GCA_039877255.1 Loriculus beryllinus
TGTTAGGGTGGTGAGGCACTGGAATGGGTTGCCCAAGGAAGTTGTGAGCGCTCCATCCCTGGCAGTGTTCAAGGCCATGTTGGACAAAACCTTGGGAGGCATGGTTTAGTGTGCGGTGACCCTGCTTATGGCAAGGGGGTTGGAACTAAATGATCTTAAGATCCTATGTAATTCTATGTAATGTTGAAAAATAAGGCAGAGAAAAAGATATTCCTTTTAACAGTCCTACTTTCATGAATGAATCCAAATTTTTTGCCAAATTGTTTTGTGCAGATTCAGATAACGTAGTTTCAACAAATGCTTGAAAATCAAAAATAGCACCTACCTCAAATACCACATGTTCCTGTTCAAAGCATTAAATTAAGTATTTTAGGGGGAAAAACAAACAAACAAGACCTCCCCCCCCAAAAAAAAGAACAAACCTGAAACAAAAACCAGACATACTTAATGGAAGAAAAAGAAAAAAGAAGCCCTGAAAATGTATTTCAAAATAAATTTGAAAAGACAGAAATAGCTTTGAAATTGCTATTATAGCAATCAGTTATATACTTCATTCAGCAATTAGGCACTTCACAACCTAGAAGGATCATACCTGGAATGGCTTAGAGCTGCTGATGTAGAGTGTCTGTCGGATCCATCTGTTTCCTTGATTTCCAAACTTGTACCACAACAGCCATCCACCAGTATTACTCAGAGTTCTCTGAAAGACTGACAGCTTGTAAACTTGCTTTCCAAACATATGATAATGAAAGCGAAAAATGCATGTTCCATTGGCAGAAGGGTTGAAGAGAGGACTAAGTAAAACTGCTTTATCTTTAAATTGGCGTGGATCAGAGGACTCCATGTAGAGGTAGTGTCCCCACACTGTGCCTGTTGTATGATCCTTCAAAGGGCCTGTATTAACTGTGGGTGTTGGACCCTGTATTCTGATCCAGTCAAAATCATCCTCAACATCCTGCTCCCAATTGCATAGCCCGTTTTCAAAGTTGCACTGTAGGTCAGGGTCTGAAACATAAACAGAAAAGACTGTCAAGTGAAAGCAGTATCAAAAGGTGATTGTGCTTTAATGTATTTTTCTCCTTGCAAAAATGCCTAATACAGAGAAAACCACATATCTTCTTACAAAAAATTCCCTCTGAAGACTAAATATACACTTTCCTGGACCACAAAAGTAAAATAAATTCTTACTTGATTACCTACTCTTTCAAATATATCTGGCAAACTGTACATAAAAAATTTATTGAATAAACAGAACTGTAAATAAACTTCTGCTATCCATGTTATCAAATTTATGCATTTTTTTTAATTTAAGCAAGCAAGACTGAAATTTAACTGAGTAAAGTAGTTATGGAGTTAAAACTGAGGTTAATTGGATTAAATAAACTACACAATTCAGTCTTGTAGGTATGTGCTGAACAAATACATTTTTGCACAGCAGAAGTAGTCCTAAAATGGGTTGTGGTTTAGATCTTTATTATCCTCAGTAATAGCAGCATGATAGATTCAAGAGAGGCATTTACAATAGTTTATTATTATTATAACTTTATTTGACACCAAGGCAAAATATATCGATTAGCCTAATTACTTTTAATTTAAAAAAATAAAATGTATCAGACATGGAAAACTGCATTTCATCTTCAAATCTGCCCCTCACAAACAGTAACTGACACAGTAGCCTTTTTATTAATTAAGCTGTTAATTTTTGATGCTTAAAACTGGAAATTATATACTATTTTCTTACTGTAGAGCTCAAAATGGGTTATGAAGGAGATAAACATTTTACAAGTGGGAAAAATGAGATAGCCTGCAAAGCCTTCACTTTCTTTTAAATTCAGATCAGTGTTGATATTCAGAAAACATCAGTGCAGCCTCATATGCTTCCAAGCACATAAGGTGCCCCCTGTTCATCAAACTCATTGTGATTTGCATTATTTAGTTACCTCAGGACATGATAAAGCAACTGCTAGGTAATTTTGTATTATGTTAATGTTCTTGAGTTCTTAAAATTGATGAATGTATTCTTTGGGGAGAAAACCAACAGCACCTTTCTGAGCTACAAGGTGAATGTCAAAAATGTGAACGACACAGATCTTTCCTCAGTACTTAGCAATTCTGTCTTTAAAAAGGGATAGTTATGCTCAGCATGGCTAGTGTCTTCCAATACAGATATTTTTTCTAAGTAGAAAAAGTATAAGTCATAAAAAGATATAGGACATACACTCCTCTCGGTCCATATACATATTCCACTGGTAGAGAATGAGACTGAAAAGTCCTTGATCAGGGTAAGCGCTATTTAGCAACAACTAAAATATCTGTGTGTTACCATCATTTTTCTCAGGCTAAAGCCAAAACACAACACTGTACCAGCTACCAGGTAGAAAATTAACTCTGTCCGAGCCTAAACTGAGATAGTGCTTTGCAAAAGTTAAAGAAATATGACTAGTTTGGATAAAGGAGATTGAACTGCACTTATGCTCAGTTACAACACACCATATGCATTTATGCTAAAAAAAAGTTAAATTCAGTCTTTTTCATCAATGCCTATATTCAGTTGAATCACCACTGGCTGTGACATTGATAGGCTGTGATTTTTTTACTTCAGGGATGAATTTGAAAAGTAATATTTGGTTTGATATAAAGTGAGAAGTAATGGAAATTACTTACTACAGCTGTCTTCATCTGATCCATCCCCACAGTTATCCACAAGATCACAGACCAGTAAACTGTCAATACATGCTTTTGTGTCTCTGCACCAGAAATGATTAGGACCTTCACAACTTAATGCTGGAGGTGGAAGAGCGCAGTTTTCAAATGTAATATCATCAATAGCTGAGACACCGTCATAAAAACCTAGACTGATTTTATCAAGTGAGAATTGGAAAGGATGTGGAAGACGCCCAAGCTGAATGACTGCCTTCAGCCATTGATCTCCCTCATTGTAATATGTCCTCCAAAGGACAGTAGGTTGTTTCAGCCCATCCACAAGCAATTGCATCTCTGCTGCCCCAACTGAATGTCCATAATTGTAATACCTAAAATGATTAAAAAGAAAAGTTAAGGGTAAAAAATTATGAGAATGGATGATATCATGTATAATGGCCAGTATCTTTTCTGCTGTAGCTCTATGAAATACAGGAATTCCACAGTGCCTATTACCTAGCTTCATGTAATTCAATCTAGCTACATGTAATTCAACCCGCTTTCTGAATGATGGTAGCGTAGGCTGCTGTATCAGTCTAAGGCTCATTTCAAGAACTGAAGATCATGAGAAAGCAGCACACTTCATTAAAACCCATAACTGAAGAGACATTTGCTCACTCAGTTGCTTATGTTTTATAAATTTAATTCAATATGCAACTGAAAAGTTTCAAGAAGGAAAAACAGAACACTTACGGAATGCAAAAACGCACATTCTACCTGCTTTATTGTTAGCATCTTCTATTTTACAGCATTTCTGGAGCATCTCAAAGCATCAAAAACCATAAATTCTTAGGTGAGCAATTGTACAACAAAACTGGGAACAGAACCAACAGTTTGTAATTTCCAGACCTATACTCCAACTTCAAGTCTTGAGTCTTTGATAAAAAAGCATTTCCTCTTCCTACAGCAAATGTATTTGACAGCAGCAAGAAAAATGGCACAATATCAAAGTCAGACCAAACATTTATTTAAAGAGTAGCACTACTTTTGACCTTAGTAAATGAATCATCATAACTTTTTCTGTACCTCTTTGACAAGATTGAACAAAGACTGAAACAAGACAGCAACTGAAAGTTGATTGTTTTGTGTTTCATTTAGTCTTTTTTTTTTTTTTTCCCCATCAGTGTCATAACCAAAGAATTGGAGGCAAAGCACCAGTTCTGGCACTGGAGCTTCTGCTTAAAGATGATACAATCTAATCTGAATACTGTAGGCAAATCAAGAAGCTACTAGATTCTTAAATGTTTTCCTTGAATAAAATTCCACAGTGTTTTGAAATCTACTGAAGTAGAAACATTAGCATTCTGGGGGCATTTGTCTGTGTATATGTAGACACAATCCTTTAACATAATTGAAGTCCAAGCCCGACAACAGTCATCCCTATGTTTCAGTTCTGTTCTCCAAGTGCTTCAGCTTATTTCTGCATATTCGTGGTGAAGTCTATATGATTAAAGAATAAAAAGAAATAAACACTGCAGAGGAAGGTGTGTCTATTGCAAACTATAACCACACAGTTTTAGTCCAAGAGAAGCAATGCGAGACAATCCATACATTTTAAATCTAAGTTATTTCATACCAAAAGGACAATGTGCAATTTGATCCAGCTTGTCTGAACTTTGGGCTTCGTAGCTGAGCTATTTGTGAAACGCTGCTGTTGGTTTTCAGAATGAACATGAAATGACCTATCAAATTAAAAGAGAAAACAACTTTTCAGGCTGAAGCAAGAAAGTGTTTCTAAAGGATCTTAAGCATTTGTGGTCTCTGCTTAAAATCTGATTTAAGGGCAGATGTATCTATTCAACTTCTCTGTTTCTTACCTTCAGGTTTGTCATATGTGTGATCCCGGAGGGGAGCTTGCTTCTGAAAAGCAGGTGCAAGAGCATTACTGAAACTTCTTACCCAATCAAAGCCATCTGCACTTGCAGTTTCAATCCAGCCACAGCTTTCTCTTTCGAAGTCACATGCAGCAGCTGAAATTAAGGAAACATTTTACTTTATCTCTGTACATGACATTACTAAACAAGCTTTGCAGTATGAAAAGTTTACAAAATATTTCCAATATGTCATCAATATTTCTTTCTTCTAGAAAGAAGTCTAGGAAAGAACATGAGGAGGCAAAGTACAGCTTCATACCAGAGACGAGGTATTTGTTTTATAACAGTTGGGTAAAACAGCAGACCTACAGGAACAACCAAACCATCATTATATGCAATGCATTCAGTAAAACAAATCCTTCCCTCTAAAGTCACTGCAGCCAAAGCACTCAAAGCAATTGAGGAGGTGCTGAAAATAGACTTCACAATACTCAGGTTACAGAGCAAGAGAACACAGAGCACACAAAGCTGTAAAAAGCCTTCTGCAAGATCTTGTAGGGAATCAGTGTTAGAGCCAGAAATCAAATCCCTTCTTTCCTGAAATTCAGCAAGTATACCAATGATAACAAAACTCTTTCTCTAGTTATAATGTGAATTAAGTAAAATATTGGGCATTACTGAGATACTATGATATTGGTAATCTCTGAAATACAAACCATTGAAGTGAAAAAGATTTAGAAAACATTCAACAGCATTCTTCAATTCTTCATTTAACAGAGCAGTGATACTTCTAAAAATGTGTATAATAAACAAAGAAGGGAGTGCATGCATAAATGAATAAGTAATACATATTATATTAAAAGGAACATACAGGTTCTCTCCCACACTTAAAAAAATTAATCAAAATCCTCATTAAATCCCAAAATTATGGTTTTGACTCCCACAAGTATATGGGCATTTTATAGAAAGCATTAAGAAATTATTTCAATATTTTTAAGTAATAATTAATTAAATACAGACAATAAATAAAATATTCAGAAATGACTGTCAGAATTCTACCGTCATATTTATAACATTACAATTTCCAGTGGCCATATCACTACAGTATAGGAAATGCACATTTCAGAATTATATGAAATCTCTTGGAGAATAGGATTATATAAGAGTTTATTTATGGAAAATATGGAAATCTTTAGGAATATTTTTTCCCTTCTTTAAGAACTGTGTCACATTAAGTCATATATAATTTGTTAGAAAGAATAAAACCAGTATTAACTAGACATATTAGTATTGTTGGTTAGGGGTCTTAAAAAGACAGGATTCTGTGAACAGAAATCTTCAGTTATTAGTGCTGCCTCAAAAAAAAGTCTTTCCACAAATATGGAAGACCAAGTAGCATTTAAGAGATCAAAGAAAATACAGGTTTGCTACACATACGGTGTACATCAGAAATGTCAGTGATGAAGCTTATGTAGATTAATTGTGATAAATAAAAGTGGAAGGAAGAATTTTTGATAGCATAAAATGAAGACAAGAATATTTGCAAATATTCAAGGACCTGGCATGATGGAAATGACTGAAAAATCTACTGACAGAACATAATGATAAGGGAATATGGAAAGCTATTTCTGATTTACTTTTTGCTCCATTGAAGAACCTGTGCCAGAGGAACAGCAACAAAGAATATGACAAACCTTGGACACAAATGGTTACACCAAAAGAGGCTAATAAACAAGATACAATTGTTGAGCCCAAGCCCAGACTTTTTGCGTCTGTAACTTGTAACAGAGACAAATGATAAAAGAAAGGATGCACTAGACTATACTTTTAGCTTAAGCATTGTTATTATATTGAGATAAAATAAACCTGAAACCTTCAACTAAATCTTAAACCAACTATTTACCACCTGGAATACAGGGTGAAATGCACTTGGATCTTCATGCTTAATAGCACTTCAATTACCTAATTGTCCCATAACACTTTCTACTGGTACTTTCTTTTCAGACAAATTACACAGAAAGAAAGGCTGTTGTTTGAGTACTTCTGTAGTTTCTTTCACAGTGAACACACACAAATTAATCTGCCTTTTCTCTTAGGATGTTATTTTCTGGTTTTCTCCTGTTTCTTATTTTCTTACATGCTCTTTCTGCAGCAAGTGGCCCTATGGACTCTGCCAAGTGGTCTTCTCCTCATGTTTGAGGAATATATTGCTAGTTTTTAATAAACTTTTTTAACCATCATTACTGTATTTTGATATTTAACACCAAAATTTTTCATCTTTTTCACATTTCATTTGGACATTATTTCAGCTATTTTTTCATGCCTTTTACTTCTAACAGTATCCATATACATTTCTTTGCTGCCTCTTGTAGTGTTTTTTTTTAACAAGCTCACTCAATAATCACAAAGGGACCATCACTATCACAGAAATATTATACTCACAGTATCACCCCAAAGTGATACCGTGAGTTTACCATTTAGGGGTAGTTTGTTTTACTGATGCCTATTGAAAGCTACCTTTACATCTTCAGCAGACTTAGTTTTCTCTGAGATGACTTGTTACCAACAAAACTCCACAGATACTGCATTCTTAGACAAGATACTTTATCCTTTTATGGTTTGTGCAGCTTCACCCAAATACCTTCACAAACCAGATGTACAGTTTTTCAGGAAGTTGAATGATGCTTAACAAGAATTTATGAAAAAGTTTTGATGAAAACGATATGTAAAACCAGATTAAGATATTAGCATTTCTGCAAGGGTGTAGAGCTCATCAATCTCTACATCATCCAAAAAACTCTACCTGTCAGCAAGTTATGTTTAAGCAAAACATGCGTAACATCATCATTTTCTTGTACTTTACAGCTGTTTTTAAAGGCTCAGATATGCCAAGACTTTAATATTTGTTATTAATCAGTAATTTTAAGATGAATTTAGGAACTTACAGCTATATGCTATAAAGAAAACAATCTTCAAATCTAGGAACTGAAACTAGCTTAACTCTAGACATACTTGTCCTAATACCTTATTTAACCCCCTTTGTAACACAAACATACTAAGAAACATTTTATCTGTCATCCCATTTGCTAATTTTATGATACATACACACTCAAGTAACACTGTACCTTGTAGGTTTACTGGACTAATTTCTACAATAGAAAATAATTAGTAAGTAGTAAATTTAAAAAAAAAAAAAAAGAACCAACAAATCACTTATTCGAAAGCTAAACAAGTTTGATCTTAGCAAAATCCCAGTTACAGTTCCCTTCTCCCCTACTTTCCAAATATAATCTGTTAAAGTTTAAGGGGAGAGGAAACTATAGAAACTACTTCCACATAAAGATTTAGAGTGAAAAATAGAATGCTAAAAATTTTCAGGATGATTTTCTCATCCATATAAAATCATAGTTTGAATACAAAATTACAGACAGATGGGGCAGTCTGCGACATGACTAAAAAAAACCCAAAACCAAACACCAAACCCCAAAACACAACAAAAACCCAACCAAAAACAACAACAAAAAACCAAACAAACAAACAAAAAACCCCCACAAACACACAACACAAAACAGAAAAAAAAATCAAACCACCAAACCAAAATGCTCCAGAATATTTTATTCTGTTAATTCTGATAGGAAAATCCACTTCAATATCCATGAATCTGCAACTGACCTACTTGTGATTTCAGTCATGCGTGCTTTCTTATAACAGCAAACATGACTTGTACATAAAACAGGTGTATCTCTTGTGAAATGAGGAAGAGTTCTGCATACAAGACAGGTAAAATATATAGAGGGAAAAGATTTTGTTATAAATAAATCCAGTGATTTCACTGTGCATCTACAAGGTAACTGCACTACAATCTCCCATCACTAACTTAGATGTATGACTTGCAAAGATGGAGATTTTTACAGGGGGAAATAAAATTCTGTGGGTGCACAGAAAACACTAATCAACCTTGCACTTAAACTAAATATTGCCCACCAAAAAAACCAACTATACTGTCACATGTAATTTTTACAGTTTGATTTTAATAGATGATGATATTAAAATTATCTTCACTATACAACTCTGATTTTGATGCCAGTCTATTCTGTGTGGTGAGGCAGATCTGCAATCATCTAACTAAAGGCAGTTTCATAACATCACTTTTAAATGAAATAGAATTCAAAATCACTGATATATTAAATCTGACATTTTTCCGGAAATATCTTCTTTCATATGATGTTGTCATTTGCAAATGCTTTTCAGGTTCTAAATGTGAATGGTAACAGTGTATTGATATGGGAAATAAAGTAAATTACCTCAGAATATCTCCAGTCAAAAATATCAGTAAAATCTGAAAAAAATTACATTTCTTAAACAACATGATAACTTGGTGATTTAGGCTGTTGGATAGCCAGGTCCAGGTGAAACAAAAGAACAGAAATTTATGTATTCTTTAACAGTCAAGTGCTTGGCTTTCTATGCCCATTAAAATGTTTTTTCTATATAGCTAAAGGCGAAAGCTCCCGGTTTTATTGAACAAAACAAAAACAAGACCTGATGGTCATTATTAAGGCCATCTTGGAATTTAACCTGTGTTCTCTGCCACTGAAGTTCATGCCATGTTTGTTATCACACTGGATAATCTGTGAGAAACTAAAACACACAGGAGTAACTATAAACTGAGATATACATTTACACAAAATTTTACACAGAGCTTTGAAGACAGAATTGGAAAAGCTATATTCATGACTTCTGAGCCCTATGGAAATTCTGAAAGTGTGTGTGGTCTCTGGCAGTAAAATGCCCTCACTCTTTACCTGATCTGACCTTATTCCCCACATCATCCTCATCATCCGTAGGTTGGAAAAGTGAGCATTTAGACTACAAGTATATAAGGTGCAGACCTACATACCTTACATTGATATTCCAGAGGGTAAACACACAATAGGATATGTATGTTAAGTAACTGCTGTAAATATGAAGCTTGAAAAAAACCAATATCTTTTCTGTTGTTTTAATACATGGAAGTTATGTGTAATAGTTTACAGCCACAAGAAATTCTTCAGCTGTAGAAGAAAAGCTATGAGCTGTTAGCAGCACTCAAGAAAAAACATTTAATAACCTTTTTTTTATTCTTAGGGTTTTTTTGATGTTGTTTTTTTTGTGGTTTTGTTTATAGAGGGGTAAATTTTTTGTTTGGGCTTGGGTTTTTTACTTTGTGGTTTTGGTTTGGTTTTTCGTGGTTTGGGGGGGATGCTTCATTTTGGGGTTTGTTTTTTTTTGTTTTGGGGTGGGGTTTTTTGGGAGGGGAAGAGAGGGGATTTGGTGGTTTGTTGGGGGTTTCTTTGTTGGGTTTTTTTTTCAGTCCAGGACTGAAAAAGGATGGATGGATGGGTGCTGAGAGATGAGAAAATTACATTATGACCTTGCTTTCTCATTGGTTTTGGTGGACCTTAAGATCTAAGGAAATCATCTTGCTGGAATTTAAGATGAAAAGACTGAAATGAAAAATATCCCAAAATATATTTCAGCTTATGCAATATCCTTGCCTGGTTCTCATACCCAGAGGAAAAACTTACATTAAGAAGCACACAATCATCAGCAGATGGAACATCATGAGAAAAAAAAAGAATATTGAATAAAGGAACAATGTAGTTGTAGGTGGCGAAATCAGCAAAACATCTGTGCTTAGCCAAGCTAAGAATTAGGAAAAGTGACTGAGAAAAATTAAATACTTGCATCCAATTGCAAGAATATACATAACAAAATGTAGAAAGCAATGGTGTACATAAACACAAAGATAGTGAAATCCCATTTGAGAAGCATTATAAGAGCTATTCTAGTGCTGTATACTACTAGACTAGCATGCTGAAAAAGAAATAACTTGCAGAGACATTTGCTTACCTACATTCTGCTTCCTACATTACAAACTGCAGTGCTAGCACACATTGAGCCAACTCCACAAAACAATTATTTATAAGTAAGTGATATATTTAGAGCAAAGGTCACCATAAATAGAACAGTCCAATTGTTTAACTTTTAGCATGGCATTGTAAATGTACCATTTGGGTAAGATAGACTTGGGTATAATAAGGATTTCTTTGGTCATATAATTAGAGAAACAAGAAAATCAGTTGCCTTATAAAGAATTTTATGATTAAGAATAGCCTAGAAATGGTTAAACACCTCACTGGACATTTATCCTTACTTTTAGACCTAATTTTGTAACGGATGCACATGATAAATAGCTAAGAGGAAGGGTATTTTGAAACACAAATAACCATATTTAAAGTGAAAAGAGTAGAATTTCATTTTCTCGATTAAAAGCTACCAATTAACTGCCATCTCAGAGCTGTGATACCTGATGTTGTATGCAATCTATTTAGAATGTTTTTAATTAAACTATTGATTTGGACATGGCATTATTTTGTCAGAGAACAAGATCCTAGTACAAGATTTTGAGAAGGATAATGGGAGAGCAATGCAGACTATCATAACCCAACAATACATAGAATGTATAAACACATTTTAGAGAAAATTACAGAAAAAATGAAGCAAATCAAAAAGCAATAGAGTGCAATAAGGGTTTTGATATAAGTAACACCTACAGGGAGGAAGTAAAGAAGTAAAGAAAAATCTTCTCAGTAATGCCCAGTGAAATAAGAATTAATAAGCAGCTGTTATTGTACTGTGAGGGTGATCAAACACTAAAACAGGTTGTCCTGAGAAGCTGTGTTGTCTCCATCTTCAGAGATATTCAGAATCCAAAAGCATAAAGTACAGGGCATTCTGGTTTGGTGGACTCTGCTTTGAGCAGCAGGGTTAAACTGGGTGATCTTCAGAAATTCCTTCCAGACTCAACTATTCTGTCACAAGAGCAGAATTTTTTTCCCCATCAGGAGGAAATATATTCTGTCTAGTGAACATTTAATATTGCTGGCTTTAGCTAAACAATTACCTAGTAAAACAGAACTCAGTTTTCTAACTTCAAGCTCTGTATATTCTGGATACAAATCTTTCTAAACAACTAAAATATTGAATATCAATGCTCTAGCCAAGACAGACTGGATACTAAAACTGTAGTAAAATTGCATAAATGCAAATAGAAGCTGCAGTTATTTCTTTAATCTGCTAAAAGTCAAATAGATTCTTTGCAAATAGAAGCTGTAGATATTTCTTTAATCTGCTAAAAGTCAAATAGATTTTTTGCTTATTTGAGCAACAACATCTCTCAAATTTCCTGATAAATACTATCAAGTATAAGCATGAGTTTTAGATTGCAATAACACCTGTGAGGATGCTTTTATACTTTGCAATATATAATACAGCACAGTCAGAAAATACTGTAAGTGTCTTGTCTACAATATTTCTGTTATTGATGGGAATGCTAGAAATTATCATGCTCTGAAATAAAAAACAAACCAACCAAC
>JBCJKH010031683.1:0-14844 GCA_039877255.1 Loriculus beryllinus
GGGGAGCTGCAGAGGAGCTCGAGGTGAGGGTTATGAACAAGAGGTAGTAGTGGAGCTTCTGCTGCTCCAAGGCAACCCAGCACAGCCAGCACTTTCTGCTTGCTTCTTTCTGGACATGGCACAAAGCCAGATGGTCCAGCAGACTTGCTGACAGTGTAAGACAGCCCTGGCACATGTGCCAACATCAAACTCCTCAAAAGCCATGCAAGGTTCAAGAGTTACAAGAGGGCCATCCCTGGGCTCCAGGAGCAGATGGACTTTTCATTAACTAAATATGATGATTTCTGATGACATAACTTGCCATAAAAGTTTCTCAGAAGGCTGTATCCCAACCGGGTTTGCTCACCATGGTTTGACACTTAACTGTACCCCAGAAATGAGCCACACTGGCATGTAGGAAAAGAGAATCTTTTTTTAAAATGCTCCTATTTTAAAGATGAGACAATGTGGGAAGGTCACATCCTCTGTTAGAGCTGAAAAATGCTGAATTGTTCCCAGGTACCAAAGCCCTTCTCTATGTCTTAAAAAAGTTATAAAAGCAGGGAGTGCTATGGGAAAGTTGTGGTTCTGGTAGGGGGCAATGGGGAGATGAAGGCAGCAGACAGAAGAACCCTACACAGCTTGGGAGCATGGCATCAGTGCTCCCAGCTAAGAATACAGTCTTATTTTGAAACTGTATGAGCATGGTGCAAGAGGGATTTTCTGACCTGAGGCACTGGAACAGATAGGGCTCAGGGAAAGGTAGTTGCCTTCCTCTACCTCACAAGCAAAGATCCAAGTCATGATTAGATAACAAATCTGAAAGAAATGACACTGGACCTATTTCCTGCTACGCATAATCTGATCTCTGAGCTACAGGACCCTTGTTAGCCAGCCTGTCCTTATGAGAATAATAACCCAATTTTAGCTACAGAAAGAGTTAGTGTTTCTGTGAAGTCTGAATGCTGCTTGGAATGGCACGCTGTCCTTTCCAGTGGTGTTTCTATTCCCATGGCTGTATATCCCACCACCATGGTTATAATTCAGAAGGGCACTTAAATGACTGAGAGTCCACATTGTTAATTTTGTTCACAAAGCACCATGCTATTTCTGTTTCTTTAAAATCAGCAGCATGCGAGAAAGAAATATTCTAAATCCAATTTAATCTCAAGGGAAACTGATCATTCATCAGCCAGGCAAACCGAGACTTATTTGTCAGGTGGGTACACCTTAACTTAACAAAAAAAATTGAAGCTGTCAGCATAAACAGCTATGAGCAGCTCCTGGGTTATAGATTATTGTTTAGATATGAGAGAAGTAAAGCAGATCTCAACGTAAAAATCAACACTACTTTCCAGCCTCCAAGATGGTTTAGAGCAGCAGTGGAGGAAAGTGATGGAAGGAAGCGCGCTTCTGTGTCTTTTATATATTTGAAAGAGTAACATATACTTCTTGTAATATCATGTCAGCCTGATTTGCAGTTGATCAAATATATGGCACATATCTGTTGTTATCTAAATACACGCGTGGAGCAATGGGGGAGTGTAGAATCTGTTTGGCTTTCCCCTGCTAGATAAATCTGTGGGAACATGCTGTCGTTGGGATGTGCTGAAGAGATGCGCTCTGGCACCTACGCCACAGTGGAGAACTGTGAGGACAAACATTTGGGAGGAAAGCCGAGCTGATCCTAATTGAAGCAGACACTAGTGCTCTTTCATTGAAGCTCCACCAACTTTGGCGACCTGATGTCAGGTTCTCCATCACTGTGTGAGGGTCACCTCCAGACAGGGCATGCTAAAAATAAATTACACACACACAAACCCCCTTTTCTCTCCCACATGGGCACACGAAACACATAAAGTGAGCAAAGAAAAGCATGTGGGAACTGTTCTTTGACACCACTTCAGTCAACATGTGGAGTTTGCTGCAAGTGAGGTTCTGGTTCTGTGCCCAGGTTTGAGCAGATGAAGGAGGTGCCACATTGATACTGGGGCTGGAGAGATTGCAGGGCTAGTCTTTAACAGCTTACAGAGGACAGTGGGCTGAGCTGACATTCAAAGTCTGGCCGCACTAAACTTGGCATTTTTAAAAGGCATTTGTTAGTTTGCTTCTGGAGGAAGTGCTGTCTGTGCTGCATTGGGTGGTTTCAAACATTTCTTCTTATCTTGGAGCCTATATTTCCAAATTGCACTTTTCTTTCTTTCCCTGCTTGGGCCATGAAATAATAGTTTAGTCAAATTCCTCATGACATCTGCTGTTCAACATTGTAGAAATGGCTTTCCTGGGGAGGGTATGGTGTCTTCCCTCCTAAGTGCCTCTCAGATATGACATCCTCCAGGGCTGGGAAGGCCTCTGAGCTCTGACAGGGACCATCTGGGTTTTTTGTCTCCATCTGCAACAGAGAACACAAGTTGTTTGTGGGGAACATCTGTGGGTATTTTGTTTAATCAGGTTTTTACTGCTCTTGTGGCTTTGGGTATTAGCACTGCCTTTGGTACTTCTGTTCTGACAGAAGCATGCAGTAGCTGAATCTCCTGAGTGTCAACTAAACCATATTATTGGCTTCCTCCAGGGGTAGCTGGGTGAAGCCTAATGGTCCATGAGATACAAAAAGTCAGTAGAAATGATAGAATGTCCCTTTCTAGTCTTAAACTCAGTGAAATGGTGAAAATTCTGCTTTTAAAGGAAATGGCAGATGAGCAGTTGCCAGGATCTCCTACCAGGCTTCTTCTCCAGCTGTGTCCATGGGGAGCAGTTCTCTTTTTGCAGATTTTCAGCAGAATTGCACCATTTTCACTCCTGGAAGCCGAATCCTCATTTCCATCCTACTGCACAGTACATTTGCCCTTCCTCCTCCTTCAAATGAACCTCTTTCAGCCCATCTTTATGGTGACCATTTCTGAGAATCACTTTTTGGTTTCCCTTCTGCTTTCACCAAAGTCCAAATGAGATATCCATTATATCTGACACCTACCTTTCACATAGATCAGATCACACTTCCAGTTCCAAAATACCTCTGGCCCCCCTAAATGCAGAAATCAGTCTTGTGCATCTACTCTCTCTGTTTCTGGTTGAGAGCTTTAGCTAATGAAAGTGTACCAGGAATTTTTATAGACTCAAAGCTTCTTTTGCTTTCGTCTTCCAAAGAAAAAAAATGTGTAATTTAAAGTTCTTGGCATGTACTTTTCTTTTTCTTGGAAGCATTTGCAAAGGTGTCCAGAGCTGCCTCTCTTCAGCTGCCGAGTTGATGTCCTATCCTGTATCTGCTTTCAACAAAATCAGTGTTTTCTGTCTCAGATTTAAATGCTTTACCGTGAATACTTCCATATGTAAAGAGAAACCTGAGATAAACTGCAGGGCTAGAAATCCTGGAGTGTGGGGATTTCAAGCATCCTTTTTCCTTATCTGAATTCAAGGATGCACCAGCTCCATGGTGGCTAAGGTTCCACAGAAGGAGAGGGCAGGCCTCCTCCTGATTGCTCTACTACATCAGTCACTTTTTAACTACTTTACAAAGCTGTTCTGATTTTTGTTGTAAGTCAGAAGTGATTTTAAACAGTCTGAGGATGTTTCAACTCACCTGGCTGCAACAGGCACTGTGGAGTTGTGTCCAAAGAACAAACACATGGTTGTTTCTGGGTTTTTCAATCCAGCATAACCAGGTCACAATCAAGTTAATGCCTCTACTTTAACCTCATTTTGTTAGTGAAATGATAGTAGAGAGATGCAGTGAGAGATCCTATGCCTGGAGGAGGAGGAGGGGATATGGAATGGCCATGGTGCCTGGTGCAGCACACCCTGGGAATGTTCCAGCCAAGTCCCAACCTGATCAAATACAAAAGGCTGATAAGGATGAATACAGTAGCAGTTTCCATGGTTATCCTTACGAACAATATTTTCTGAGGGTTTGTTTAGAAGAAAACTAAAATTAATTAGAAATTCATTGTAAGATAATAGCATAGTTAACAGAATAGGTGTTCTCTGTCCTTCCTTCCCTTTGTGCAGCCCAGAGGCTGTACGTGCAAACTGTCACAAATGTCTGCATTTACATTCAAGTAAACACTCTTCACTTGTGCTTACATTCTTGTGTATGCAAATATTTATGCTGTTGCATTTCACCCAGTTTCCTGCCTCCAGGAATGAGCTTTAGAGCCTGAACAGTCAGAATTTAACAGCTAGAGCTAATTACCAGGTTGACTGCAACTCTTTTCTGGAGGACAATCCAGGTTGTGCCCATCCCGCAGTTAACAGGCATTGGCAGGAGGCTGGCAATGTGTGATGTTATCAGCAGCCAGCTGACCAGAAGAGCTCAGCTCCATGAACCTTCTACTGCAGCATGTTCTTTATGCCTTTTATATTTCTTAATCTTTTTAGGAAAGCATCAGCCAGAGGCTAGTGACTGCTGAGGAACTGATAAGCTTCTTCCTCACTAGAAAAATAAACAGGGTTTAAACTATTTCCTTCCTTGAGTTAATGTTTGCAATTCTTAGTAGTATGTTATTAGGAAGTTGCAGAGTAATCAAATGAGAGCACAATTGTTGATAAATTTGCTTAATAAAACAATTAATGCAGATATAAAGACCCTCCAGTGATTTTTTAGTGAATTAAATAAATAGCGAGTAACTTCTTGTTAGTTTTGCTGGGTAAATTCATTTGGCACATCTGTAATTTAAAATAGATCTGAAATGTAAATGAATTTGCAGACGTTATTCTTACATTATGCCAAATTTAGTCCCAGAAAGGTGGCTGCAGTTCTCACTCTTGTCATTTTTCCCTATTGACACAACAGTTTGTTGATGGGACTATATAAAACTTATCAAGTAGTGTAGGGGAAGGATGAAAGTGGGGAAAAGTGAAAGGAGGAAGAAAGAGGAGGAGAATAGAGAGGAGGAAGGTTAAAAGTGGCCTGTTGCACCTAAATAGGCGCTCTTCAGTTCTGCCTCATCACCCAGGTCATTAATGTGGACATTAAATGTATCAGCTCTAGTACTGACTCCTGAAGAAAACAACTGACAACTGGCTGACAGATTTTGAAATGCTAACACTTAAAATCTGCTAGTCCAGCCAATTTTGCACCTTCCTATCTACACACAGACAAACTGTACCCCACCACATTGGCCGCAAGGGTATCATGTAAGGCCTTGCTAAACTCAAAGAAAACGACATCCACTGCTCTTGCTGCATGCACAGGACCAGAAATTTAATCACAGAACAAAATCAGGCTAGTCAAATACAGTTTAGCCATGGTAAATCCATTCTGGCTGGTTCAAATAATTTTGAACCTGAACATGGCTTCCAGTTCCTGGGAGTCTCCTTCTTGCCTCTGTAAAGCTCAGCATGATTTTTGCCTTTTCACAGATATTAGAGACTGCCTGGGTTGTCACCACCTTCAAAATGATGGCAGCGGCTTACAATAACATCAAACAGCTCTCCTAGAACTATTAGACATGAGTATAATGAAATTCACCCATACAGCAGTAATTAGAGAGTAGTTAACAACAAATAGATAAAAATGTATTTTATGTAGGTTCTTTTACCACCACCGTGGTGCAGTGCACATATAGTGAGTTGTCATGAACCTTGATAACCTGGGAATGCCATAGCAAGTATGTATGCCAAACTCAACTAAAATGTCCTGAGGTTGTCAGAAAACCACATCTCTGAAAACTTCGTTGAAAGGTTATCTCCTCTGAAGGGCATAAACTGAAAAATCGCAGGAACAGACCTGAGGCTGAAGGTAAACACACAGGAAGAAAACAGAAACCCTTGAATTATAAAAAGAATATGCTATTTATTGATGAGTTTTAATTCAATCTAGAGATAAATCAGTTTTTGAGCATACCAAAAGCAATGTATGTCTCTTAGCTGGGCAGATGAAGCTGTTAGTGATGCTGCCAGAAAGGTATAGCAGGAATCTTCTGTTAGAACTATGTGCCTTGTAGGAAGGTAGTAAAAAACAGGATCTTCTATTAAATTCTTTGCCCAACACTGTGCATGTAACTATACTAACCCTACATGCTGATTTTGATTGGGATACAGTTAATTTTCTTCATAGTAGCTAGTATGGAACTATGATTTGCATTAGTACAGGAAACAATGTTCATAATACAGGAAAGTTTTAGTCAAGGGCTCATACCACCCCACCACTGAGTGAGGTGCACAAGAACTTGGGAGGGTACAGCCAGGACAGCTGACCCCAACTGACCAAAGAGGTATCTTAGAGCATGTAACATCATGTTCAGCATATAAAGCCAGAGGAAAAAAAAGGGAGGACGTTCAGAGTTACAGCATTTGTCTTCCCAAGTCACCATTACATGCAATGGAGTAGATGAACATCTGCCTGATGATGTGAATTAATTAGTCATTTTAGTTTGCTTGCACATATGGCTTTTTCTTCTCCTATTAAACTGTCTTCATGTTAACTTACGAGATTTCCCCACTTTTACCCTTCTGATTCTCTCCCCCATCCTGCTGGTGGTAGTGACTGAGCAGTTGTGTGGTGCTTAGCTGCTGGATGGGGCTAAGCCACGACACACCAGAAGCAGGGTTGGCTTTAGGCTTTAAACTTTCTGTTACATATGGATGCAACAGCACCCTCAAATGTATTCCACCTCTGCCACTGAACTGTGTATGCCCTATTTGTTAAAATGGTCTCCACCTTGAACCTCCTCTATAGTAAGTGGGACCAGTCAGAATTCTCTCATTGCCATGAAAGCCTGAGAAATGTGTTGGCAGACTTTACTAATAAAGGCTGAGGCAAAGAACACATTGATTACCTCAGCATTTTCTGTGTTTTTCATAATTTGTTGCCCAACAATTGTCCTTTTTTTAAATAATTTTATTTTCAAACCATGTAAAGTTATATTAAAATAATGTCATTAGAGGTTATGTAAAGTTATATTAAAATAATGTCATTAGAGGTTATTTCACATTTTCAGAAGGCTGTTTGGTCCTTCTTTATAGAGTATTTACTTGTTTTATTCCACTTGATACACTTATTTTAACAGTTGGAAAGCTCATGTTCTTACATTTGACCCTCCTTGACATTTACCTAAGACACACCATATGGCAAGGCATCACTGAAACTTAAAGCAGCAGAATTACAGAAAGTCCATTCTAGCATACAGATCTCCTAAAGAGGTATTTTATACCTCTTTGGCTTTTGGCTTTTGGTTTGTTTTTTTGGGGGTTTTTTTGTTTGTTTTGTTGTTTTTGTTTTTTTTTTTTTTTTTTAACTATTGTAACCATAGTTTGCTTTTCTGTTCAAAAATATTAAATGGAGGGATGGCATGACACAATTTTTATAGATCATATGTTTATATTAATTACTGAATATTTGAGCTGCAACTGAACATTAAGGCAGAGATGCTAAAAGTCTAGCAACTGCTAGAATTGTCTTGATATTAATTGAATTGTTATTCCACAATGGGTCTGACTATATGCTGTTTCAATATTTTCATTGTTAATCTTAAAACATTTATTTTCTAATTTTATTTTCCAAATTAATTTTAAATATCACTTAGTAAATATTTAACTTGGATTTTTTTTTTCTCTAAGTTACATATTTGTAACATAGTTTTATTGCATATTGATCAGGATCATTTGTTATGCATGTTTTCACTCTTGTCAAGTTGAAGAAGACTAACCACTGATACTGATAAATCTTTGATTCTTTGCTTACAACAGTAGTCCGTCTTTTGCCATCTTGCTGTCAATTCAGGCTTACAGGCAAATATTGATGTTTATTTCTACTCTTTTTCTTTTTAGCAAAGAATATTGTAGGCTTGTATGCTCTGTTTGCAACAGGCCAACAGATCTCATCAAGCTCTTCAGTTACTGTAATTCAAATCCAAAAAATCTAATCAGAATATATAGGTCGTAGAATAATGGTTTATGTTGGAAGAGACCCCCTGCCATGGGCAGGGATATCTTCCACTAGACCAGGTTGCTCAAAGCCCCATCCAACCTGGCCTTGAAGACTTCCAGGGATGGTGCATGCACAGCTTCTCGGGGCAACTTTTTCCAGTGTATCATCAGCTGAGGGGGTGGGGGAAGATAAAGATGATAGAGCCAAATTCTTCTGAGGTATCCAGTGATTTCCAGTGACAGGACAACAGGTAGTGAATACCAAGTGAAAACGAGGAAATTTCATTCAATCATAAAAATCTTTTTAATCAGAACAGTAGTCAAACACTAGAGCAAGGTGGTTGTGGAGCCTCCATCTTTGTGAGACTGGATATAATCTTTAGCAATCCACTCTAGTTGACTCTGCTTTAAGTGTGGGAGCTGAACTTGACAGATTGCAAAGGGCCTTCCAACCTGATCAACTGTTCTCTGTTTCAGCATGGCATCAGTAGGGTATCATATACTTCCTGAAGGTGACTGAAGACCAGGTGTGCTAGAATTTTATGTGTCCAAGGTGTGCCACTTAAGGAAATATGATTGGTTTGCTGCGTTATCTAGCTACATACAAAGCAGTAAGAATTCCACTCCTTCATTTAGTAAACATATTTACTTGCATATTTTTGAATAACAAAGAGAGGATCAAGAAAGCTAATAAGTCAGAGAATGCCTAGAACACCAGTATGAGATGTACTTTTGATTTTCTGTGAGAACAGGACTGAATTTCAGAATCACCTCAGAAATCAACAATAAATATGTTAGCAACATACCCATATATCCCAGCTGTATGCCTCTTCATTCAAATTATTTGTTTTGGAGGAGGCCATTTGGCAAATTTAATCTTAATTTTAGGTAGAATGAAACTCAGTTTCATTCGAGTTCTGAATATTTTCCGTTCTTAGCATAAGTAGTCATCAGTCACTCCATTGACTTCACATGAGCCACTTCTGTGCTTACTTTGAATAGTCAAAACTGAGTCAATGTGGAACTAAGGTCACAGAATTTCTGCTGTTATGAATTTTGCTACATAAACATTTCTTGATAAATTTAATATGGCATTATTATTGTTTCTGAAATTAATTTGTATTAGACCCTAAAGTAAGAATATCTCATAGTAAGGGATAAGCAGCAATTCCTGTGAGTCTAAATTTGTTATTTTTCTAAAATAACTGTTCTTAAGTTGACCTATTTCCATTTTCTGCCTCTAGACCAACAAGTGTTGTAAAAGTCTCTGAGTATTTCAGGTAAAATCACTGTATATGTAAAATATATGCTGCATTTATAGAAGAAGTAAAATGCTTATTTATGATAAATTTGTGAGGAAAGATTAGAAATGCAAAAATCCTGTTGCAATTAATAAAAAGTTTTATCTTTCTTACCTTTTATTTAAATCACTAGATGAAAATATCTGTGTGTTCTGAAATCTATACTAACAGATGGTTAGCCTTTGTTATACCAGATATCTATGTACCCTCCACCTGTCACATTTTATTATAAAAGTGTAAGTATTGCTGGTGTATATACAAATGACTATTTAATCCTCAGGTCAGTTACCAGCATGTTAGCCATATGTCATGTAGGAGAACAAATGTTTCGCAATAATAGGAAAAGAACATTCTAGTTGCTGTATGATTTTACTTTAATTACAAGATTAAAACATGCAGCATGGACAAATTTCTCTTGAGATTTGTTGAATCTCTGTGCTTCACCACAGGATACTTGTTTATCAGCCTCCAAACAGTGTAATTCTGTAACAAGATGAATTAAGCTTCCTCTAAAATATATGTCAGACTCATTACGAAAGTGAGTTCTACAACTGATGGGTAGCAACCCACAAGGAATACTGCTGCAGATGAAAGCAGATTAAGATCAGTTTAGGTCCTGTGGAACAAAATTATTTTAATATTTGTATGGAGAATAGGTTATCCTAAGACAGGTGAGTGAGTGCAAAGTGCTGTTGTGTTGTTCAGCTGCAAAAATGGAGTTCCAAAGGCAAATCTGTACCTACAGACAAGCTGAACACTCTACCTTACAACAGGCCTGTATTGACATAGCCAGTATTTTAAGTCCTGGATCACCAAAATAGAAAATATGAAGCAACGGAAACAATGGTGTGTTTGGAGCATATTTTCCTCTGCGGTATTTTTTTCAAGGTTTTCAAGGTTTTTGTTTACTTACCTTTCTGAAACAAGGTACTGTGTTGGAAACTGCATTTTTCTTTCAGGCATTCAGTCTTCCGGTTGTGTTTGATGACAGTGCTTATAATTACATTCAGTCCAGTCTGAGTGGTAGGCATAGTCTGAGCAGAACTTGTTAACTGCATTCCTTTGTTACTGCAGTCATGAAAATAGCAGTGTTCAAAATGTTACACAGCCTTAGGACAAGATACAATCAGCTTAGCAGTGGCAGCAGAGCCACTGATTACACCTGTTCAGAAAAGCTTCTGTTTGAAACCTCAAGTAGACACAGTGCCTCAGTAACCAAAATAAAGGGATTTGTGGTGTTTGTTTCCCACGACTGATACCAGTTTATCAGTTTTACCCATACTGAGACTGTACCACTTCCCTACAAAATATCTGTTTTCAAACTTTGAGTTTCAGGTTTCTTTGGGGGTTTGGGGGTTTTGTTTGTTTGTTTGTTATTTATAGAGAATTATTATTTTAAGAGGAAAACTCATAAATTGCTTTTTTTTTTTTTCCTTTAGGGATATCTAATTTTAGATATTTCCTAAATATTCCTAGTGTTTGCTTCACAAATAGTTACACTGAGAACCAAGATCAAACAAACAGAGTAGAGCGAATTCCTGGTCAATAACAAGGTGTGTGCTCTTTACAAAAAATATTTTGTAACGCTTATGTTGCATATATACAGAAGGATAGTGGATTTTAAACAGATATTTAAATTAAGGCTCTACTTGGATAAAATTCCTACTTGCTTGCTTGTTTTGTTTTGTTTTGCTTTGTTTTTTTACCTAGAAATACACCATTTGGTGTTGTACATTATTTGCTGTTGACAACATGTTTGTGGTATGCCTATTTGGCCACAAAACAATAACATTTAAAAAATACAAAGTTTATGCTTGTATGAACTTGGTGGACTTTTTTATTATGATATCTTAGCACTACAAGCAAATCATAAATATCTGATACACAAATTTGTTTTTTGTTAATTTTAAAAGTCTATGATAGTGTAAGTGAAAAATAATGTATTGCGTATTGAAGGAAAAGGTATCAAATATGTGCATTGTTTTGTTTTTCTTCTTTTGACTCTAAAATGCTAACCACCTAATTTAAAGTCACTGCTCTTTTCATAATCTGTCATTTCAGGCTCTAATCAGACATAGCCATTAAAAATCTCACAACAGCTCCCACGGAAGTAATCATACTGATTTGTTAATTGCTGACATTGGACCCATCTTTACACCAGACACAAACAAAAACAAGTGCAATTTCGAGCTTGTGTATGTATGTTCCAATTTCCTGTATTTTATAATTCACGGAATCATAGAAGGGCTAGGCTTGGAAAGGACTTTAAGGTCATCTAGTTCCAATCCCCCTGCCATGGGCAGGTACATTCACTGTGTTAAAGGCAGCACTAAAATGTACACAGAAGTTTTAGAAGAAAAGGAAAAAAAATATTTTGGTAATGTATAAAGTTAGTCTTTTGTGTGTGAATTATTTTACACATTCTGATTTTCTTGAGTGAAAACCAACAAATTGTAAGATTTTTTTTGCTTTCTTTCCCCAGTGTACATTTCATTAATTTTGATCTCTGAACTTTCACTAAGATGCTGTATAATATTACTTAACTAATTTCTTCCATTGACATCTTAAGGGTAAAAGAATGATGTTTAGTCCCTCACTATAAATTCCTTGACTGGATACTAAGTTTAGAGTTCTCAGAATGTGTGTTCTGTATTGCAAGTTTGATTTACTATGTGTTACTCCATTATGGGTTTCTTTTCCCTTCTTTTACTATATCTGTGCCACCTAATTAAATTATCTCTATTTTTCTATTCACCTCTAGCTTTATTCATTTTTTAATGATCCTTTGAATTAAACCCATTCAGTTTTGCTCTCCTTAAAACAGCAGCATTTTTCATTTATTTTATGGTGTTTCTAACACTTAAACCCTTGAGATTTTTTTAACTCAGCATAGAGAACTAAGGTCCACTTCTTCTAAAAGTAGTAAAAACTCCTTGATATGTATAAATTATAAAATACGCAGTCCATGTCTATAGCATATATGCTCCCGTTAAGGGAAGAAGCCACACTGATTAGGAAGGACTCTAATCTCCATCTTACTGACAGACAAACAGTACAGTAGAGAAATATGTTTTAAGAAATTTGTAGTCACAAATAAGTCAGAAATAACATAAAATTAAGAATATTTAATTACTTCTTTCTTTCTTTTTTTTTCCTACTCAGTAGTTTATTCTTTTTCACATGAAATCAGTTTTAAGTTTGAACCCAACTGGAATCAGTACTCTGGACACTGTGTTAATAAGGACCTATGTTTAATAAGATTCAGACTGAAGTCCCGAAGCTTTTCTTGATTCTAGACTGCATTTCTAGCTGCTTTTCTTAGTATTATTTTTATGCTGCCTTAAGTGGTCAGTGGGTTAAAAAAAAAACCAACCAAACCCCCCAAAAAAGCCAAACCTACAACAAAAACCACACATAAATTCTGAAATCTGAGTCTCTCTCTCTCTCTATATATATATACACTCTATTCCCTGATCATGAACTATTAAGTAAGATTCTTTTTAAGTTTAGTGCATCCATCTGTGCATACAGAAACACAGAGGAACATCTGCAGAAAGAGCAGTAGACAACACCTCTTAACTGGTTCTTTAATAAAGTATTTAGGTGGTTATTTAAAATATATCATAATACAAATGTGAGTTGCACCTGATGTCATGTTTAGAAAAGAAATAAAATAAAAAACCAAAACAAACCTGAAAAATATTTTAATCCTAAATATAATAGATTGCAAAACCACCTAGATTGGATTATTCCTGCTAAGATGCACAGCATTCAGGGATTTTACCAAGAAGTCCAGGTACTGGAGTTTGAGGAGCTTGCCATATCACCCTAAGAACAATATCTGCCTTTCATCAGCCAAATAGCAATCTGTCCAGATTCTTCAGGATTCTATTTAGTTGCCCATACATTAGTAATTACTTACAAGATGTGGCCCATAGTTTCTGAGACATCTTCACAAGTCTTGCATATTTAAGAAGGGACCTCAGCAGTTGCTCATGGTTTTTGAATCAGCAAGTGAATAGCATAAGTAATATCCTGGGGCATCTCAAATTGTATTAGATAATTATGTGTGGACCTCCAAACTGCATCCTCGATTTTCATTGTATATCACAGGGGTTTAGACACAAAACTCTCATGTCAGTGCTTACACTTAATGGTCTAGGTAGAGCCACCATTCTGGTTAAAACGTCTACAGTCTGGGCCATATGGGCTTGTTGTTTATACATAGGTGTTCATGTCTCACCTGGTCATTAATTTGCTGCTCTGGCCCTTTTCTTACGAAGGCTTAGTCATGCTTTTCTGGCTCTACACGAGAGTTTCTAGAGCATTAGATGGTACTGGGCATCTATGGTTAGGAACCACATCATTGCTGAGGTCAGTTTTCTCCAGTCTTGGCTGATAACAAACAGCGATTTTTTTCAATCTTAGTTTTCTGAGATGCCTCAATTCTACCTAAGTCCTAAATAATAATTTACATACTTGGCTGGATCTAATCTTTAATCATTAGTTGACAAAGGACATTACTGTCATTTTAGCAGATTAACAAATTCAGCTACTTTCCAGTTATCATAATTAGGCATGCTCGAAATATTTTCAAGGCTTTTTTACCATCTAATTTTTCCCTAGTAAAAGATAAAAACCTTTGCATGGATTACCATGTGTAGCTTCTACTTATGAATATTTGCTAGTTTTTCATGTAATCAGTTACTCCTTGAGCTTGTCAGAAATATGTTCATTTCTTAATGGAAAGACTAGCCTAATTGTTTCAGATCTCTTTGATCTTTTGTTTACATTATATTCAGATGTTAATTTTTTATCAATATTTTCAAAGTTACATTAGCTCAAGTCATCTTAATGTCACAGTTACGCCTTGTCACATAACTTCCAGAAAAAAATAAGAAAATAATATTTTCTTGCTGAATAAAAACAATAGCAGACTCTTCATGATGGTACTGCTTTACAGTTTTTTTGTTGATTCCTTAAGCATTTTTCCCTTATCTTTCAGGTTTTTGATTTGGATGTCACAGTTATGATACTTTACCTGATACTAAACCAACACTATACATAAATGTTGGGTTATTTATAGATAGGCAATGAAATCTATTACAGAAAAAAAAAATGCCATATGTAGCTATCAAAACACTTTATATTATCAGTTTAGGAAGGATGTGCTAGAGCTATTCTATATCTGTCAATAAGTTCTGTAAAACAGTCAACATACTGCATTTAATGTGTTGAATGATAGTAGTTTATAAAACTGATTTACAAACCTGACACTTTTTAAGACCGGTAAGTTTTGCCTTTTTTCTTAATGTAAATGCAATGATTAATATTGGAGTAGAGTCTGCAGATTGAAGTGTGGTAACTTATTTAAAATAATACCTCAGAAATGCTAACAGAGAATAAAATAGCTTTGATAGTAAAAAGATATTTTTATTACAATGAAGTTATATATGTTGCTCTAAATATCACAGCAATACTGGACATTAATTTCTGTTACAATTACAGATTTTAAGTTGTCCTGAGTTTAGCAGTAGCAGTCTTTTCTTCTCCTTCTTAGTAGCTGGTGCAGCGCTGTGTTTTTAACTTTTGGCCTGGGAACAGTGCTGATAAAAATGATGGTTTTAGTTACTGCTCAAATGTTTAGTCTGACCAAGGACTTTGTGAGTCTCATGCTCTGCCAGGGAGGAGGAGAAGC
>JBCJKH010031683.1:16216-31238 GCA_039877255.1 Loriculus beryllinus
TGGTGAGGCACTGGAATGTGTTGCCCAAGGAAGTTGTGAGTGCTCCATCCCTGGCAGTGTTTAAGGCCAGGTTGGACGAAGCCTTGGCGGCATGTTTTAGTGTGAGGTGTCCCTGCTTGTGGCAGGGGGTTGGAACTCTATGCTCTTAAGGTCTTTTCCAACCCTAATTATTCTATGATTCTATGATTCTATTTATTATTCAGAACCACTATACTTTCAGGAATAAACATGACCATGCATGTTTCATGGGTCTTCTCTATTTTCTCACAGGATCTTCCCTGTGGCCATGAATTTTAACATCCCAAGTGTTCCCCTGTTTATAAATGTAACAATAGCATACTATTAGTATCCTTGAATTCATGTTGATTCAGCTAGTATAGTTCACCATTTTTTACTTATACCTCTTAAAGACTAAGACAAGATCTGCTCCAAATTTGCTCCTCAATTTATAAAGCTAAAGATCAGTTTCACTTTTGCTATTTTGTTACTTCTCTTTAATTTCTTTACTTTGCTCAGTACAGTAATATATATTGTGACTCTCTAGATACAAAGAAAAAAAGACCAGACTGCCCTTTAACACATGCAAGGTGTTAGTGGCACAGTCCTTAACAGAGCAAGGACCTTGTCACTGCCTTTGAAGACACCAGCTCCTCTTCAGTTGTAAACTGTGATAATTGCACAGAAAGCTGAGAGGGTCCAGGAACCTGGGTACAAGCAGAAGCTAGAAAATGGACTGTGATGATAGAAATTGTGTTCTCCTTCCCATGCTGCTATGGGGAAGGGCAACATGACTCCACACTTTACAATGGCATGTCACAAAGTGATGTGATAAGATTTGATAAAGCTGAATAATTTAGGATGAAAGCATAGTTCTCACTCGGAGAAGAAGGAAATCTATTTTGTACTCAATTAATTTGAGATCAGTCAGTATTGACAGTAGAAACATTGATGTTAGAGTAGTTTTTTAATTTGGTTTGGCCACTTAGGTAAACATCTCAGTTTAAATTACAGCATGGATTTTACTTAGTCTTTCTCTTTGTTTCATTCCTTTCTCTTTCCATTTTCAACTTGTTAGTACTAATTGAACTTCATACTCTTTCTACAAAACCAGGAAACAACAAACTTCAAGCATATTCACAGATGTCCCATTGAAAACAAGCAAAAAAAAAAACCAAAACCCCCAGAAAAGTAGCTTTATCTGTTACATCAGAAGCTTTAAAGAAGCCTACATATTTTATAATTCCCGTGCACTCTTAATCTACTTTGTGCATATTACACACTCAGTATTTTCTAAATTTATTGTAATTAGACCTATGTATTACAAAGGAACTGCTCATATTTCTCCTACCTAATCTCTAATTTATATGCAGAAAAGCAAAGCTAAAGAGTTTAGGATTTTCACATTTAATGCTCTTTTTACCTAATCAAGTTATACAGCTTAGCAGCTTCCTTCCCTGTGGTTCCCACTTTTTTTTTTTTTAATAAATCATCATAGTGCTAGGCAGGCATTAATGCTACTTCTGTAACCTTTCTTTGTTCACTGATTGTTTTCTGGGGGTAAAACAATTCATCACTCAGAAATAAATGGTGCATGAGTAACCCCTTATAAAAAAATCAGTTTATAGTTGAAGTAGTAGTGAATCCAGATTAAGTTTAAATGAAGTTATATTCACTGTGTGTTTTCCTCCATTCTTTTCTCAAATCAGTGCTAAAATTTTGCCTCTAAAGGCAGAGGGAAATGTATCTAAATAAAACTGGATTAACACCATTAACTTCTTCACACAACCAATGCATTAACTGTTTCTTATGGTCCAAGAGGCTGGTTTAAACTTTGCTATTCTCATCAAAATATATCCCAAAGAGTCATAATAACAAAGTATCCCCCTTCAACAACTCACATGATCATTTAGTAAAAAGAATAATTTCCTACTGGCTTTTACATTATAATAATTACTGACATACATTCTCAAAATAGAACTACTGCTTATGTTCTTCCTTTACCATAGACTATTATACTCAACAGCATACAGTGCAATGTTTGTATAGACAACTGTACTTCTTAAAACACCTGAATGAGCCCTAGACATCATAAGCTTATTAATTTGTGGTTGTTTAAAACAAATATTTGCATTTGTTTCATTTGTTTGCAATTTGGCTTTGGATATTTGATGCTCACTGGTCAGACTGAACTTTTTTTTTCTATTTTTTTTTCTTCTGAAAACACTAATAAAAATCACATTGTGTTTAGACATGGTTTTAACCGGCAAGTAACTATTTTATATGCAAAATGCCTGATGCCTAATAATGTTTTGTTTTATTTTTTAAGAAATAGAACAGATTTTGTAAAGACCATGATTAAGTCATTATTTCTCAGCTTTTCTGTGTGTATAACTTTCCATTCTCTCTTCAGTGTTAGAATAAGGCTTTGTTCTTTGGTTATTCATTACTTACATTTACGGTCTTAAGAAAGATACATATATATAAATATTTAGACAACATTAACTTTATGGAAGGTTGTTGCTCAAGATGGTAAAATTTGAAGGGTTAAGTAACAATAGAGGAAAGATTGAAAGCCTGCCTGTCAGAAAGCCTATGAAGAAACAGGAAAGATGTCAGGTTTTCGATATCAGTACAATAATCCTATAAATTTGAAGAAACTTCTAATGGAGTCCTCACTATTTCTTTTGCACAACTGTGTAGTCAACAATGAACAAATGCATTTCTAATTTGACTGAACATTTGTCTTTTACAGTCACAGCATACTGGATGATGTTGCAAAGATGATGTCCCATGGATTTCCACCTGAACACAAGGAAACAGTTTTTGAGTGTGAGGGTGGTTTTCATACTGTGACAGGTTGCCCAGAGAAATTGTGAAGTCTCCATATGCGGAGATACTCAAAAGCTGACTGGACATGGTTGTGCTAATGTGTTGTAGCTGACTCTGAGCAGGAGTTTTGGACTAGGCAATTTCAAGAGCTGCCTTCTGCCCTCAGCTGTTCTGTGATTCTATGATTTTATACTCCTGGCATGTAAATTTAAGGCAATTTCATATATGCTCTGATTTTCCTTGTAAAGTGAAATATACAACCTTTCATTGCCTTCCAGAGTAAAATCTTGACTTCTCTCACTCTTTTATTGATTGTCTAGGGAACCTAAGAAGCATCAGAGAACAAGTAGTCTACTTAAATTGTGACAGACTATGAACTGAACATTCTATAGAGTGAAAAGATCTCTTTCCTAGACTATTACTCAAAGTCATTATAAACCATCTTTGGAGCAGAGGCCAAAGTCTAGTGACAACTTTCTCCTTTGACATCTTTATAGTTGTCTCTTCACCAATCCAGCTTTAAAAATAAAGGGTTAGGAAGTACTCCTTCTCCTAATAGTTGCTATGAACTTTTGGGTTATAAGAAAAATCTCTTGGAACTGGGAAGTAGTTAGACCAGTTACACTACCTGAGTGACAATACTGACATCTTACCTGAAACAACCATTACTGAGTTTTCTGTGTTTTATTGTCATGTCACTCAAAACACAGGCTTATCCCAAATGTTAACTTTCTCCAAAAGAATGTGTCTCACAAATTTCAAGGCTCCAATTTAAGATAGGTGGGGCTGGGACTGCAGAAGAAAAAAAATTTGTCAGCAATTTAGAATGTTAACAGGAGTTTAACCTGAAAATGAGATGTGTTTTTTACTTCCTGTTTAGACAAAAGAGTATCTGAAGGGCTGGCAATCGTTTAGGAATATTGAAAAATTAATCTAAAAGCTTTTATATGTGAAGTAGTTTATAATATTAAAATCCACACCTAGATATAAGAGCTACTGCAAAGCATCTTCTTAAATGCTTTTCAAAGATTATTGTTTAAATGAGTGTCATAGGCTGGTTTTGATGCAGTGATTTAATTCACAGTAGTTGCATATACCAAGTGTGAACAGATTCTCTTAATGTACCCAGCACACCAGACACAGTTTTACAACCACATCTTATTGTGTATCCAAAATGCGATAAAGCACATCAAAACCAGACACCCTTGTGGCATGGTTCTAACAGCTAAAATGCAGAAAACATTTTACATTTTTAAAAAATTCCTAACATTTATGTCCGTCTCTGCTATACCTGGGTTCTCAGTCCATAGCTACAAATGTAGAAGAGATAACTGATATAGATACCTCATACTAACAGTAAACCCCCACATCTTTTCCCTTATTATTGTGAGTCTTTTTCACACTTTGCTTCATTCTTCTTCAAAGTCAGCTCACGTTTTTGGTATTGACCTCCTGGTTACTGTGTAAAGAAATGTATCTGTGCTGTAAAATCTACCAACTGGAAATCATAGACTATTTTAAAGACTGTACAAGATGACCAGTAGTAACCTTTTCCCGTGAATATTAAAGCATCTATCTCAATAAGATTGTTGAACTTGGAAAATGACAAGTTTTTTTTATTTTATTTATATTTCGAAGTTACTTCCTAAACTTCTACAAATATTTCTCATACTTGTATTTTTCTTAGACCTCATAGCAGCCTTCCAGTACCTGAAGGGGGCATACAAGGGTGCTATAGAGGGACTCTTCGTTAGGGACTGTAGTGATAGGACAATGGGTAACAGGTTCAAACTTAAACAGGAGAAGTTTAGGTTAGATAATAAGGAAGAAGTTCTTTACTGTGAGAGTGGTGAAGCACTGGAATGCACTGGTGAAGCACTCGGATGCCCAAGGAAGCTGTGAATGCTCCATCCCTGGCAGTGTCCAAGGCCACACCAGATAGAATCTTGGGTGACATGGTTTAGTGCAAGGTGTCCCTGCCTATGGCAGGGGGTTTGGAACTAGATGATCTTAAGGTTCTTTCCAACTGTAACTATTCTATGATTCTATGATATGCATTATTTAAAGGTTTTGCACAGGAATAATTTATATGATCCCTAAAATAAAGATTCTGTATCAATATTGATATTAATGTGAATAGTTAGGTAAGAGTTACAAACAGAAAAAAAAAATTGCTTTAGGTGGAGTGTGACTGAATAGAGCAAATATAATTTTACTATGATTACACTTTATGATAAAAATGTATCTCTAGGTTGTAATAGGTTAGATTGTTATAGGGACTTAAAAATTAGGATTTCAGTACCTAACTTTCATATAGTTGTTCTCTAAAAGGATTTAAAGCCCAGTCCCTAATTTTCTCATTTCATTAACCCTTATCCCCCATCTAGAGTTATCTGAAATACCCTAGGGTATCTGAGACATCTATGAGGGTGACATGCAATATTTGATTTATGAAATAACTGTGCCTTTCTGGAGGAGTAGCTGGAAATATATGGGCTATCTAAGATATTTCAAATGACACTAGAACTCTCTGTTTAGGCAACTGAATCAAAGACCAGACTGCATTTGTAGCACAGACGGAAGTCTATGCAACTAGAATTTAATAAATCTGCCTACAATTAAGTCTTCTGTCTGTGTGGGATATTCCACATTCCACTGTTGCTGCTCTGTATCATCTTCTATAGGTCCTTATCATAATTGTCAGATTCATGGAATATCCCTTTGATTGGTTGGGGTCAGTTTTCGCAGCTTTGTCCCCTCCAAATTTTCTGTATACTCCTAGCCTACTTGTTGTTAAGACAGCATAAGAAGCAGAAAAAGAACTCTAGCTTTAACTAAAAGGAAGGGCCTTGACTCTGTTTAAGTGCTTCTCAGCAGTGACTGAAACATCCCTGTATTACCAATACTCTTCAACACAAACCCAAAACTAATAGCCCCATACTAACTATTACTACAAAAAAAAAAAAAAAAAAAAATTAACTGTACATCCTGGTTTTAAACCATGACACTGTAGCCTAGCCAAAACCAGCAAAATTGTTCATATTTAGGCAATTTCATCAATGTTTGACGACAGAAAGAGTTCCCCTAGAAATGAAGCAGCAGGCAAAAAAGAAGAGTGGGTATAGGTGCTGGCCTTTGAAGGAACTCACTGGCCTTGGTTTATTTATCTGAATATAGATTTCTGTTTTGTTTTAACGTGTCCTAGGATTTCTAACATCAAAGCTGGAAGATGTAACACAGCTGGGAGAACTTAAGGGATATGAAACGGTATCTAGATTCACCTGTTTGAGCCACTAATTCAGTCTGTTAGCCATGATTCTGTCAAAGACCACATACTCATACAACACATGAGCTTATGGCAACAGGCAACTGTCTGGGCTGACATTCTAAGCGAAAATGGGAATGAGAAAATACTAAGTGCTCTCAGACTAACAAGAATCATGTTCTGTAATATATACATATAAAAAATGCATGCTGCTAGATTTTACTTTTATAACTTGGATAATTAAAACGCCTGTAGTGTTGGTCAGTTTATACTTTAGATATGGGACACGTTTACCATGTTAACTATGCAAACATTTTAATGCATGTAATCTATTTTTATTTAAATCTTAAGCCAATTTGGCATATTGATGAGTCTTTTTATTTAAAAAAAGAATCAGCAAACAAAAACCACACATAGGCCTGTGCTGTGTTGTACAGAAAGAGAGCCACTGCAGTCAGCAGTGGCTATAATTAATTTGGTATGTTGTCAACAGCTAATGTTTTTCAATTAGAAGTCTTTCTTTTATCATCATAAATTATATGAGGTTTTGGGGTTTGTGTCTGGGTTGGTTTTTTTTTTCCTTTTTCTGTGGTTATTCCAGAAATGATATAAAAATATTGTTTATTTCTGTAAATACAGCTACTTAATTAAGTAAATCTAGACTCTCAGTTACTGGGACATGGAGCTTGTCATTTGGTAGAAAGTTTCTTATCAGCAGCATTTTGTTGATACATAATTGACAGATATGAAATCTTTTACTTGAAGACCATACCAACAAGTATTTTCTAATTATAGTAGTTAATCTAGCGATCTTAACATAATTTTATTTTGCTTTTTAATACAATTATGAAATTATTCTGTACTGTATAGGCAGCAAAAGTGAGAAGCATTCATGGTTAGATAAAGCTAAATAAGTATTTCAGTATGACATTATTGGAATGAGTATTCTAATAAGACATTAGAGAAGAATCAGGATTACTCACTCACATTTCATTCTATGAATCTATAAAACCGTTTCTCTTTCTTAAAAACTATTTTAAGGGCATTTTCTCAGTATACATGGCAGTATAATTTTTTTTTTTTTTCATACTCTTAATTCAAACCATATGTGAAGTGGAGATACATGCTGAAGAAGTCCATCTGTCCCAATTACATCTAATCCATCACTAAATCTTGTCATGAAAACATCAATCAGTGTAAAGCATACAAATACTCATTGTAACCAAATTGAATAATGTTGGTCAATAGCAAGAATGTTAAATCTGAATATGCATTCTCACAAGGTGGCAACACTTTAAAACTGTTACTCAAGATCCATGCACAATGAAGGAGCCAAGAGACAGTAGTGAGACTTTAAGAGTGATAGAAGGTTAATCAGTTTGAGGGCAGAGACAAGAGAGACTGTGGCATCTAAGAGAGAAGAAAGATGGTATGTAAGAAACCAGAAAAAAAAAAAAAGAATGATCTGCAAACTGAAAGAAATATAGTAGATAAACCCCACTTCTATACTAGAAAAGGAAAATGCAGGCATACGTTATCAGGTTCTCCTTAGAAAGAAGCACTAGTAAGACTTTTCCTGACACCCGAAAAGATTGGAACCATGGTGAACTCTGTGGTGAACTGACTAGGCAAGATGTTTTCTCTTTCTATCTTTTCTTCTTTCTCTCTAAAATAGCTAAGTTATGGTTATGAACTTCAGCAAATAATTTGTAGGACTGCGAAAGTTCTTTTTCAAGAGTTCCAAAGTAGTCAGAAACAGAGGTTGCAGGAAGTTACTGCCACAAAAGACTTCTGTGCAAGTAGGGAAAGAAAGCAGTTTGTTAGCAAATGGAAAGCCTTAGGGAAACCTGCAGTTCCGTGTCTTTTAAGGTATGCAGAAGAAGTACAAGCAGTAAGACAATAAGGGATGAAGAAAGTCTAGTGAAGTTGAGTAGCTGCCATCATTGCAAGGTGAATTTCAGAATGAAGGAACTGGGAACAATCAGTAAGTGGTAACATAGGAGGCTTTTGGATGAGAAAAGGGACCATTAAAGTATTAGAGGTAGAAAAGGGATAGAACTGCTACTGAAATGGAGGGTAAGTGATATACACAGTCTGGAAACTATTTTCTTAAGGAAAGTGAGAACAGTAAGAAAAAGCTTTTGGAGACCAGTAATGGGAAAAGACTCTTGACTGGAGACCTCTGATTTTATACCAATCATCTAAAAGAGCTGTCAGAACTGCTATAAATGTTACTCCTTCTTACAGTGTAAAACAAACAAACAAATCCCAAACAAAAAAACACCCCACACCAGATAATGAGTTAAAAGAAAGATTAGTAATAGGAAAAAAAATAAGATCATTGGTAGTGAAAAAAAAAAAAAAAAGAGAACAGTCAAGATTACTGATATTGTTAAAGACATGTTTACTTTAAATTTTATGAAAGATCAGTTTTTGAACTGTTTGTATAGAAATAAAAAAAAACCAGTCACAGAGGTTTATTGCAATACAGTCAGCAATTTGAATATGACCAGAAAACAAAGCAACATCATAGATGCTGAGACAATACGTCAAGAAAAGCTAAAAAAAAATATGTAAAAAGAAGAAGTAATAACATGGAGAATTGTGAATTGGTTTGGATCACAATCACCTTTGACACCAAAGAAGGTCTAATGGCTCCCTATAAAATCCTGCTGAAAAGAGCCTGTAGTAGAGCTAGGAGTGGACAGCAATTTGTTTAGGTTATTAAAGACAAGTACTGCCAGGATCTGTGTTTTCATAGTGATGTTTGTTTTCCTTAAAAGACATGGAAAGGAAAAAAAAAAAAAAAAAAGGCACAAGAAAAGGCTTTATAGAAATCTAGATACAGACAAATTTCTTTACCAGCAGTTACACAGTGCTATTTTTCACTTGATTTGGTGAACCGAGACCTATTTGTAAATCAAATGGTGACTTATTCCATCATGTCATGTGGTCAAAAGCTAAAGTTACATTAATTCTGTTAATTATTACTTACTAGAAGACAAAAAAAGATAAAAATTAAACTATTTTCTAATTAGTTTTTAAAATATCAGTAATGAGAAAACAAAAGATTAAGCAAATCATTATTCACTATTATTTCACTTTAAGTTGGAATATTATGAACAAATCCAAAAGCGAACTTCTTGTTCTTCAAAAATAAACTACTGCTAAATACTAGGATTCTTACTTTGTGTAAAGCATCTGGAAACTAGCATTTTATGCTTTTCGTTTTAGGTAGTTTTGTAGGCAATATAAAATAAGTAATTTTCTAGGGATTTGGGGATGGGGTATCGGTAAACAGTGACAGTATGTTTCACTGTACTTACTAGGAACAGGAAAGTAACTTTTGTTAAATACCTCTCTCACTCTCTTCATTATTTCCCTCGAAAATATTTAATTAAAATAGATTAATTTAAATAGTTGGAGCTTCATGTCCTTCTTTTGCATGTTAACCATATTTAATTTTCATTAATTTTCACAAAGACCTTTAACTATTGCAGGTACTACCGTTACATTATATTATGAACAGTTAAATAAAACTTACTAGTTTGAGAAAGAATTTTCACTTATTGAAGACCAGATAGATCTGTGCTGCAGCAGATGTTATTGAAAATGTGCTTCCTTTCAGAGTAAAACCTATGACTTAAAACTGAGACTTGAACAGCCAACCCAAGGCCACTTTTCTTCACCTTCCACAATTTGCAAGGCAGGGAAGTTTAAAATGAATGACCACAAATAACCACACAGTCTCCAGTGCTGGACTATGGTGTTAGTCAGATGGTATCTGTTAACATAAACAGAGCAGCCCCACTGTCTGCCAGCTGCCCACCAAGCTGCTCTCTCCTCCCTCAGCAGGACGAGGGCAAAAAATAAGACAAAAAGACTGCAGGTTGAGATAGGGACATGGAGATCATTTACCAATTACTGTCACAGGCAAAACAGACTTGACTTAGGGGAGATCAATTTGGTTTTTTGCCATTTTTTATCAGATAAAGATGGTAAGAAATAAAATCAAATCTAAAAACAGCTTCCCATCACCCTTGTTCCTAGGCTCAACTTCACTCTCATTTCTTCTACCTTCTTCCCTTAAGTGGTATTGGGGGATGGTGAATAGGGGTTACAGTCGGTTCAAACCACTCTGCTGCTCCTTCCTCTTCATGCTATGCCCCTACTCCAGCATGCGGTCCCTCCAACAGGATACCGTCCTTCAAGAACTGCTCCAGCACGTATATTTTCCATGGGATAATGTCCTTCAGTAACAAGTGCTCCAACCTGGGTTTCCCAAGGATCACAGGTCCTGCCAGGAAACCTGCTCCAGCACAGGCTCCTCTATATGGACTGCACTTTCTGGCAGGTTTTATATGAAAAAGATGTCCAAGCCTGGAGATGAGACCTAATATGAGGACAAAGGTGATGAAAACAAAGGCAGTAAAGTGATTATTCCTTCACAATCAAAGTAAAGTGCATCTTACAGTGATGTGAGTTTATTTTAATAATCACTGTTATCACTCCCTTCTTTCTCCCTTTCCATCCCCACTACTTTAAAGGGAAGGAAATATTAAGGCTGTTACTTGTAAAAATTCTTTTGTTTAACTCTGATTTCTCACTACTATCTTAGGATTTTTATTATGCACCATATATTAACTTTTACAGACAGGTCTTGATTTTGGGGGGTAAAATAGAAAAGGATGGAAAGAGATAAAACTACAAAACAAAATTATTGTGTATGTAAATTCTGAACTCTATATATGCATTCATCTTTATAAACATTGTCCAGCATGAAGAGAAAACCTGAGGAGGGAAACGTTAAAAATGTTCCATGCACTGCTTTTTCTTCTAGACATGCTGGAGCCTGGTTAATCCGCCACCTTGGTAATGTACTGCTGGAAAATGGAGGACTGATGAGCATGCAACACGAACGTCAAACCAGTAAAACTAACAAAGAATACTGATGTGTCATGCAAAATGTGTATAAAAAACAAGCTGTACTTAAGTATTTCACATTCCCTAAAGCTTGTATACTCGCCTCCTGCCAAGAGATGTCTGTTTCTACTAAGCTTGTTTTATTAAGTCCTTTGATCATCACAGCACTGCCACAGAGAAATTAAAAGATAGAACAATTTAGCTGAGGAGGGACAGCCAGAAAACATATATCCCAAATGCTGTTCAAAACACATATAATTGGATGAGGTTGACCAAGGCTATATCCAGTCAAATCTTGAAAACTTCAAGAACAGACATATCACAACCTCCCTGGATAATTTGCTCCAGCTTTTTACTACCTTCATGGTAATTTTCTTGTTTCTTATACTTAATCAGAGTTTCTGATTATTTTATATGTCTTGACCTATCGTCATGTCTGGCTCCACCTTCTTTACACCACCTTCCCATCATACAGCACTCCATCTTTAAAATTTATATCAATTATATCTTAAATCAGCTGTGAGTATAATGTAACATGGAATTGATGCCATATGGTTATCACTGATGTTTGGTAATTGGTGTCACAGGTCTCTGCTTTGGCTACATTTGCTATGACCAAAATGTGCATGACTGAACAGCCATGCTGTATCAGTCTCAACCATTAGGTCTCTAATGCTGTGTACTTGTCTCCTACATTTTGTTCTGTTGCTGTGAACTTGTCACATAATATTTAGGAAATTCAGTTTTGCATAGCTATTGTCACTGACAGCCCAGGCTTTTCTACCTCTCCACTGGTTCTTGTCACATTATTGTCAAAACACCAATTTCACAAATGCAGTCCATTTCTGCCTTTCTTCACCGACACACCACAACCTATATTTCATCATTCTTTTAAGTCTAAAGTGCACATAGGGTATGTTGCTCTTTTTACTATGCTTTTCATGTTCAAAGAATAAAAGAACCTTATGCGTAAAGCTGCATTACTTTGTAGTGTTCTTCTGTCAGTACTGTTTCATGCTCCCTGGATGTCTCTACATCATCTCCATATGTTCATGTTCTGTTTGGAGGTTTTCCTACTGTTTTCATATCCGTATGAAACACTTTTTTTGTTGTTGTTGTTTTGTTTTCTTTTATTTCTCAGATTCTGAAATACAGTTTTATGTAGTGTATTAAATAAAGATTTAAAGACTAGTCACCCAAACATTAAATTCATGCTCCACTGAGTAAATCATTCTTCTCTTAAACTGTTTCCCTCTCTTGTGTTTTGTACACAACCATTGTGCTTTACCAAATTTCCCTGCTAGCATACAGAACTACTTTTTTCATTGTTGTAGCTCCCTAATTTGCTTACCAGAGGCAGCAGAATTAGTTGCTTTGTACAATATCAGAGGCATCTTATCTAGCAGCTGCTACTGTTGATCACCTGTTGATACAGCACATATAGCTTGAATTGGTAAATTTGAAATTAGGCAACAAAACAAAACATATTTCTGAACTATTTGAACCTTACGTATCATTTTTGACTCTTACCAGAAATACAATTTTGGCAGGATTCTGATTTCTATTTACTGAAAATTTAAATATTTGCAATATTTTATTCATAAATTCTCAGTTTGCCAGAGATTATAAATTAGTTATCTAACAGCATGTTCCTGAATCCTTCATTTCACCATCTAGAAATTGTATCAGACAAAAAAAAAAAAAAAATAATCCAACTGCCTCATGGAGAAAGTTATAGCTGGAATGGGAAATATTTAATGAATCTAGGGAGATCAAATGAGTATATGTGTAAAAATCATGAGGATCTACAAGCACATAGGACACCATCATGAACTTTCTACACACAAAACAAATAGTCCCTCTACATTTCCTGTTAAGAAAAGTAACGCTGCATGGAGAGGTGAAAGAGAATAATAGGATTTGTCAAACCACATTTTTTGTCAACAGGCATGTTAGACGATGACACCTGCATGTAAGTACCATCAGTTCCCATCAGCCTGATGGTGCACTGCTTGAGAAACTGTTCAGTTGCTGAGGGCAGAGCTGTATTTGTAGACTCTCACCCATACATCCTCAGACATAAGAAAAAATACTTCTTTAAGGAAAACAAGCCAACTCTCAGTGGGAAGGAATCAATCAAACGATCTGTCTCACACAGCAGATTTGCAAAACTTTTTTTAGTTGTACAACACAGCTGTTATAACACCAAAGTGATCCCAAAGCTCTTTCCACCATTTTTCTACTGACCATTTAACGCCTGACCTCAGCTGATACATTTTTTCTTACTGTATTTGTGTGCATAAAACATATGTGGAGGAAAAAACCCTCAAAATCCTAAACTGTCGGTGTGATCACTGGAGTCCTAGTCAATATAGTTAGAAGGGTCTGCAGAGCTATTCAGCTCACTGCTAGTTCATATATTGACAGCTATATTTCAACTTTACTATTTGGATTTGTGTTTCAAAAATGCTATTCTCATGTCATGGCTTCTCTTTCTTTGTCATTGACCAATAAAGTCTTAGGCAGTAAAGGTATTATTTAAAAGCAAATGAAGTCATTATACTTATCTCATCCTACTGCTACATTCCTTGAGAAATATGTAACTAAAGAACTTCACCTTTCCTTTGCTGCTCAGAGTTACTGATATCTGTCTCTTTACACTTATTTTTACTCTGGTTTTTTTCCGCAGGCTCAGAATCCCAAACATCCCTGAAGCATCTTAAAATTTCTCTCAGTTTTGAGTTCAATTTGGGAGCTTTTCTGGCTGAGAGAAGAAAAAATATGCATGAAATCACACCCTGTGCATTCAGTTAAGAATTTCTCTGTGCATTTACAGAATAACTAGTGACAAATCTACTGTGCAGGTATAATTTGCAATGCACAGTGCCTCTTTTTTTGGAACTTCTGGAAAAAAAATATTGAAAGAACAGAGACTTGACTATATAAGATAAAAAATATCCATATCATATTTTGGTAAACTAGCAATGCCTGCTGAGTCTTTGGGCCTTGAGTTCCTTGTACTTGCCTACCACATTTACCACTTATCAATTATATAATACTGACTTTTTGCCACTGTAATTTGTCACTATAATTTGCTACCTTTTCAAACTGTTTTTTTGCCAAAATGCCTTTCTGTAATGTAATTCTGTGGGACTTCTTACTCCAAAGTTATTTTATTCCCTTACATCTAATTTTTAGCCCTCAGACATTTACTCCATATTCATTTCAAGTTCTTTCAAACTGGGTCTCCACAGATAACTTTCAGTGATGTAGTCTATAATCATATTCATTCGGACAGATCACAACAGAATGGAGAACTGGGTTGATTAAAACCTTATGAAGGGAACTTACAAATCCTGCACCATTTCACCCTAGGGCCCAGCTGGTTAGAAAGTAGCTTTGCAGAGAGGACCTGCTGTCTTTGATTGGCAATGAATTACACTAATATCTCAAACTTTGAGTCTGTTTTGTCCACAACAACCATTGGAGAGTGATCTCCTTATCCTTATCTCAATCCATGAGCTTTTTGTCATATTTATTTCCCCTGTCCTGTTGAGGAAGGGGAGCAGCTTAGGAGCAGCTTAGGGGGCACCTGCAGAACTAGTATGCAGGAACCTCATGAAATTTACTAAAGGAAAGTCATAAATTTTACATCTTGGAAGAAATAATCCTATGCACTATCTGATGCTGGGATCTAGATCAGCTAAAAAGGAATTTTGTATAGAAGGGTCTGGGATCCCTGATGGAAAATAACCTGACCAGGATCAAGCAACATGCCCTCACTGCCAAAAAGACCAACAGCCTCCGGGGCTGCACTAGAAGAAATGCTGCCAGGAGGGAGATGATCTTTGCTCTCTTCTCTGTCCTGATGAGGCTACATGGTGCAGTTGTAAGTACGCAAGAGACATACTGGAGAGCAAGTAAACCACAAGGCCATGCAGATGGTTAAGAGTCTGTAGCATCTTTTGTAGTAGGAGATGCTGAGAAAGGTTGAAGTGCTTAACA
>JBCJKH010031684.1:0-45406 GCA_039877255.1 Loriculus beryllinus
TTCCTTGGGCAACCCATTCCAGTGCCTCACCACCCTAACAGTAAAGAACTTCTTCCTTATATCCAATCTAAACCTCCCTTGTTTAAGTTTTAACCCATTACCCCTTGTCCTGCACTACATATTGGTCATCTGCTTTTTCCAGAGAGTTGGGATTTCATTACAGCAACTGTTGCTTCCTCTTCTCTTTGCCAGACATTTTCTCTCCATGACATTCTGTTTCTCAATGAAAGCAAAGCGGTTTTTCCAAGTGAGCAAGCATTACAGGAAAAACTCTTGTTGGGCAGCTATTTTTCATTTTGAAGAATCTTTTCTTTATATAAGGCAACTAGAATCTTGATACATTCTCCCTGAATTGGCAGAATTTGTCACAATCATTAAAACTCGTCTGTGCTCTTGTATCATGTCTCAATTACTGCAACACCACCTGATTCAGTGTCAAAACCATAACATCTTTACAAAAAAAATAAAATAAAAAAGAAGTCTTATTTCATGGATTTCTAACACTTTTGCAAAGTTATTTTTACAAGCAGTTACTCAGCGCACTTCCTTTGAGATGTCTGAAATAGTTTCTTCAGAACAATAGGCTATAATTTGACCCTGAACATCCATTATCTGGGTGAAACTACTTGAATTATTGTGTTCAATAGCTGAAGGCTCCTAAAGATACTGACAAGATTTCCAAGTTGTCTGTTTTTCTTAATCTTTTGCTAGCATAGCAGAGTTCTGGTGCATGCGAAGAGGTTTTTTGGTATTGGTGATTCCATTACCCCTGCAATAATATATAAGTTTCTACTATTACAAAATAGCATTTTTGGTCAAACTTACTTGAATTCTCTTTCAAGCTGCTCTTTTAAATCTAAGTGTTTGAATTTTTGAGGTGTTTGATACTGCTTTTGTTGTTCCTTTAATTTGCTAATTTTAATATCACGCATATCTGCGTTATGGCCTGGTGCTCATGCACCACGAAGGTGGGCGCTCGTGTCCCGCAGCTGGGGGGGGAAGGCTTTTTTGCCCCCAGGCTGGACCAGCAAGTGTCCCAGGGGTTTTTTGCCTTCCCCGCAGCCGAGCACAGCCCCTTCATGGGGCTCCTTTGGCTCACGGTGTCCCAAAGGCAGCGGCTCGTGCTCCACGCATGTGGCCCTCGTGCCCCGCATCCCGGGGGAGGCAGCCTTCAGCACTCCCAGGCTGGCCCCAGCGTGGCCACGGGACTTGCTGCTGTCCTCTGGAGCACTGAGCACCACCCCGAGTCACATCTGCCCCGGCCCTTTCTGGCTGGGTTCTTCCACTGCTCTCGCCCCACCACAGCATCGCTTCTGCCCCGGCTTTCCTCTCTCAGCCTGCAAGGGAGGCCTTTTCCCACAGAAACTGAGGGATGCTTCAGCCTGCGGCTGGCTACGCATGGGCATCGGCTTAAGGCTTCTGACCACCAGCTCTCTCAGATTTAGGAAGAGGAAATAGAATCGAAGCTAAACTAGACTGAAATTAACTAAACTAAACTCAGATGAATAAAACAACTTGATTTAGAAAGAAATAAAATACTCATTCCACCTCTAACCTGATTTCTGTCTGCTTTGTGTCTTTGAAAGCGTTTCTGGTGTTAAAACCCCTTGGCATATTAGGTAAATATCGCTCACATCATCATAAAACTTACCAAGAGTGCAGGGAATAGAATGGAATGCACTCCCCGAATTCTTTCATGCAGGCTGTCAAACTGCTTCCATTCATAAATCTTCCTTTTTCTTCCCTGATCTGCAACTGAACACCTTGAAAGTAATAAATCCACTATTATCCTATTTTCCAGGACATCTCTTCATTTTCCTTGTCTTTTTTTGTTGATCTAGAAGTTTATTTTTCAGCACATAATGGTGAAAATTACGCCAGCTCACTTCACTAAATAGCAAGCACAGACAAATATGTGTGCATGCTTAATTCATACTTCAAACAAAAGAGTAGTTTGTGAAGTACTGAAATCCTTTTTGCACTGGTTATTCGTGGAGGTGACTGAACTCTTGCCAGGATTTTGAGAGAGCATTATCAAGTTTATTAAACATCTGGGAGGCATACAAGGCTTCCTACAATTCATCTGGTACAGAAGCTACTTACTATAACCGCTGCTTTGAGGTCTGTTTACGAACCATCACTGCTGTTAAAAGGATGAATTTCCTCTGTGGCATAGCCTAACGTGGTTGGTATGGGTGGAAGTGACAGAAGAGAATGTCTTTCAAGAAATTGTCTTCTATTTTTTTATCATCCATTAAACCATACTCCCAGGCTGACTACATGCTAGGCACACACACAAGAGAAATAAACCAAGTGCTAGTATAAACTTTGAGCAAACACAGTAGGATCATTTTCTCATTTTTATAATCCATTCAAATTGAGACTACTTCCTCTTGTGATAATTACAAGACTCAGCACTCCAAAGGCAGTTCAAAGCACTCCAATTCCAGTTCAGCAGTTCAGGAAGGGTTTATGAACATGACAAAATTCAGACAAATTATTTGGTTTAGCTTTGAGAGGGGGTGGTTTATTTGTTTTAATTGTTATTTGATTTTGTTTGGGTTTTGGTTTGTCTTTTTTTTCCCCCTGAAGATTTCCTTTGTTTGTGTTTGCTCTTTCCTGTTACTTTCCCAAACCAGTGAGTCTGTCTCTTATAGCCCATATCCCAATTCTATTGCAGTATAGGGAAAGAAGTCCAAAGCATCACTGTCCAGAGATCAGGCCTGGTTGTCTGGAATAGCAGAAGGTGGCCGTTCATTCAGGTAGGTGATATGTCACTGCATCACCCCTCCATCAGGTTTTCCCAGATGCAAGGACGACAAAGTTTAGTGCACAAGGGTATTTGGCTGCCTGTGTGAGTGTAGAGTCCACAGAACATTATTATTCAAACCCTTAAACCTGTGACAGACTGTTAATGTCCTAATGCTTATTCAAGTGTCAGGAAGCCCGACAGATGTCAGAGTAAATGGGTGGCTGTCAATAAGGAAATTACTTGCCATTCACAGGGTGATTGCTGCAGTCTGTCGGATAGCATTTGAGAGGATGTCAGGCTGAAAGAAAGGGTGAGGAAGCAGGAGAATTTGTAAATGTTTCCTCGCCTTGAGAGACTGAGAGAAGCCTCCAGCAATAGCAACCATAAAACAATAGCTAAACAGAAGAAAAGATCAAAACATCCAGCTTTGGAATAATGCTAGTAAAGGAAGGACTGGAGGCTTTTAAAGCTTAAGGCAGTTGTCCCTGACATAGCTTGAAGCATTTGCAGTTATCCACTAGAAGAAGCTAGATCACATTCATCAGTACTCCTGCTTCTCTAGTGTTTGTACACGATGTGTATATTACCAGACAAGGTCCTAAATGAGAGCTTTTACCCATAGTTAAAGACAGCAGGTGTTCAAGGTATCATTCCAACTGGTTTGCTTTGAAGTTAGGCATGTCCTAATCCACAAGGCTCTCATGTCTGAAATCCACAGAGGACTTGGGGATCATGGCTCAATATCCAAGTGGAGATCAGTGATGAGTGGTGTTCCACAAGCACTGGTATTGGGACTGGTGTTGTTCAACATCTTTGAGCAACCTGGTCTAGTGGAAGGAGTCCCTGCCTATGGCAGGAGGGCTGGAACCAGATAATTATTAAGGTCCTTTCCAAATGAAACCATTCTATGATTCTATGATCAGGTTTGCCTCTGTTCTAGGCATTAGGTGTTCCCATGCTACATCATCTGCCTTTGAAAATGCCTCATTTTCTTTAGCTTTAAGACAAGGTGGAATATTTTTCAAATTGCAAGTAGATTTAAAGATTTATTAGTTGAGATACTTCGTGGAAGCTTTATGTAAGTAAACAGGAAACTTCACTATTTCACTCTGGACAGTTTATTCCTTTGGGACAGTTAAATGGAGGGCATCAGTAATGCTAGTGATTGCAAAGAATTAACAGCTTCTCTTAGAGATGAAAGTCAGGATTAAGCCGTACTAAGTTGGAATCAGCTTTACCAACTTTCAGCTTGTAAGGAACTAGTAAAACATCATGCACTGAGCTGCACTTCTTGTGATGGTTTAGGACTTGTTACATAATGTGTCCCAATGGTATTGTCAAAGTTTTGTTCACTAGAAAGGAGACAGAGCAATTTCCTCCTTGTATAAATATATTCTAGGGTAGGTCAAAAACTGATACTTTTAATCATGGCTAGTGGTTCCACACTGCATTAACATTGAGGGATTCAGTGAGACTCTCAAGTAAGAAGTCTATAAGCTGTCCTAAAAGAAAGAGGGTTTGCTTGTCCTTGAAAACTTGAAGATGCTTTTCGAGCATAATTTCAGCCTTATCTGCCTTAATTTATGGATGCATCACTCACACTGACCAGACCTGGGGAAAAGTTAAGTTAGATGCAGTGAAAGAAAAAGTGAAGCTGAGACTTGTGACATTCATTGGTACATTCATCTTTCACTGCCTGCTTCACACAGAGGTTTCATAGGAAAAGAAACAGGACTGTGAGATACCTTACAAGGGACAAGTGAGCAGTGCTTCAGAATGGCTTACTTTGTCTTCTGGGGGAGAAATTAACACTCTTGAAGGACGTCTGTCTTTCCCTTCTGTTCCCACCTATGTTAGCACTTAGCCTCTCTTTCTCAAAGGTGAATGGCTTTAGAGATTTGATGTCCACTTAAACAACAGAAGTACCTTGTCAAGTTCAGGTGTGTGAAATGACTGCATGCAGCTCTCCTTTCACAGTTCTCTGTCTCTGAAGCACTGGGGTTCAGGAGGTGCATATTCCTTTCACTAGCCTGCCAGATGACACATAATTTGATTATTTTGTGCTCACCTGGGCAATGCTTACCTCTTTTGCAAATGGCATTGAGCTTCAATGGAAATAAGTCAATTTGAGAGATGTCACAGTTTTAATTTCTTCTGTAAGATTTCTTAACTATATGTCATGGTTATTATTCCAATACTCAATTTCCTTATCGTATCTTCTCTCTCTCCAACATATAATATTTGATCCTTCAACTTTTTTGTCAAGGTTTTCTTCCTTTTCACACTGCCTTGATAGTAACATGGAAGGCACTGAAAATACAGAAGTCTCTCCATTTTCTCAGTTCTGGTGCCCACTGCACAGAAGGGGGTCACTTCACTGCAAGTCCAGCTCAGCCCCTAAAACCTGAGACTGATGCTATCAGTCATGAGAAGGTCTGAAACAAACATGCTGACAAATTCTTACATGTGCTCTTGCATTAAAGGCAAAACATTAGAGGCAAATTACAGCAAATGTATTTTTTTCAATTTTCAAGTCCCTGTCCAGGGCTTTGTCACAGGATGTTCTCCTTCAATAGTTAATAGTAACAAATAAAAAGCTATAGTCAACACAGGAACACAAGCAGTAAGAGTAGATTTTTGTCCACCACCTTCCCAGAATAGCATAAATAATTTTATCTGAATTTTGCCCTAGCCTAAAGCAGGCACTTCCCATCAACACTTTTAGCTCAAATTGCTTAATGTCTGACAAAGCTGTAAACAGCTAAGATCAAAGTCACATTATGAAAAATCTGTTATGGGAAATGTTTGCTTACCAGTCAAGTGCCCTGAGTGATTGTACGTCTCTTAACCTCCACATACAGCCATTGTAGTGTAACACCTCTCCATCTAAACATTGAAGGCTGTGCTTGAATCACCCTGTCAAATCACTGAAATATACACTTAATTTCAAACCGGAAGCCAAGACAAAGTTTAAGTGATTGCTGGACAGGTCCCTCTAAATGTTTACAGTGTGGATTGAAAAGTCAAACATGGTCAAGAGTTTTGATACCTGCTCAGCAAATAATTGTACCTGTGCAGGTGTCCTGATTTCAGCAGTAGCTATGTGCACAGGTTTGAGTGTGTGCTAATGTTGTCAGACTAATGCTTACTTCTGAATTTCAAATAATTGACTTTAAATCCTTCCCTTCCACCCATTTGTAGCAAGAGTACTCTTTGTTTATCAGATTCTGCTGAGTACATTTTGAAATGCCAGATATGTTGTGCCCTTTTTATGTGATATGACTTCTCTACAGTGAGTTTAATGCTACTTTTCATTAACTTTGACTGTCTTCTCACTTAAAACCACAGGTTAGTTTTGGCAAGCATTAATAGCTCTTAAGTTATTTGTAATCTGTTTTTAATATGCTTCTAGTTCGAGTTCAAAATGAATAACAGAGGGCTTAAATGAAACCTGATGTCTTTCTGCTTTATGTGAGGAAGTGCTACAAACCACAGGGTAAGAGTTGATGTATTTGCTCAGCAACAGGTACTAAAATGAAAAAAGAATGGGTACTGGCTGTTTTGTCTTAATTATTCTTCTTTGATGAGAATGTTCTCTCTTTATGCTTGAAATTCAGGATCACATAACTGTTACACAGACCATGCTTGCAGGATCTAACCAAAGATTATTGGGTAAACTGAGGGAAGTGGTTCCTGGTGCATCACATGAAAATTGTAAGTGTTTGGGTGGGACCCATAGCACACGCAGTACTACGTGGGATCAGGAAAAACCCAGAGACAGAGCAGCGACTGGGGGAAACATGTAGGTTGTTTTATCAGTAGACAGATTTTCAACCACATGACGGAAGTCAGTCTGCAACCAGAGTTGCATGTAGTTAACAACTCTATTCTGTGTATTCCCAGGCTTGGTGATTTTTCTAAAGTTTCTTTTCCTCAAGTCATCGGATGCCATTAAATGTGCTTTCCCCCTCCATTCATTATATATTCTTATGTCTTGGGGAAACACTGGATAGTATGAATATGTTGACAGGAAGCTACTAGTCATCAGAAAAGTAAACAGAAATATCTTGAAAAAAAAAGAACATTTTAATTCTCTATAAATATTGAAATTTTGGGAGTTTAACTCTTGCTTCTTCAGAAGTCCATAGGGGTATTGCTCTTTCCACCTGCCTTTTCTAAAATGGGTCTGAAAGCCAAGGAGCCTAGTTACAGTTGGCCAAAGCTGTAGGTTGTTTGCATATGTGGGCCCTGAGATTTTAAATGTCTACTAGATACAAAAATCTCTGTCTCCTAACATCCAGTTTGTTTTGAAGTAACACATTCAGTGTTCATATTCAGATGAAAAAAATTGGTTTTATGGTAATAATGGAGACACAATGGGGCTGCAGATGAAATTTTCTACAACGTAAATAAAAAGGAAAAGCAGAGGTCTGCTTTGCAGTCCAAGTCTGTAGCCTGTATTTCTACCACAGTGGAGGAGTGCATGTTAAAGCCCAGGCTAGATGCTGGGTTTCATGCCAGCAGATCTAGCCGTGAGCCCCAGGCCTGGATTTTAGGAGAACACTGCCTGCACAGCACTTGTTTCGTGAGCACTGGTCTAACTGATTTATTCAGCTCCCACTAGGGCTTTTTTTATTTAGTTTTCATTTGTGCTTTATTCTCCTAATGTGAGAATTAAGCACTAATTAATTGTGTTGCTGTTGTGAGCACTACCATATAAAAAACGGGAAGAATAAACAAGCCAAGCAAGTGAGCAATGCAGACTGGGCATGTTCTGAGTTCGAAATGTTGACTCATAAATGTACTTCTTACCTCCTTACAGTCCTTTATCTCCTCTCAACCCATGCCAAGCTATTCATAACCACTTGCAACACTGTAAATGGGGCCTGAGCAATGCCAAGCACAGCAGACAAATTACCTTGCTTGCTTAACATGATACTTGACTACAGCCCGCTGAACTGTAGCATTTGCCAGTCTTGCAGCAGCACGGCGCTGCTGATTCATGCACAGTGCTGTACACTGCAACACTCCATGCTCCTCTGGGATAGTTTTCTCTGCCAAGGAGCCCACAGGCTGCTTGCACCAAAACAAACCAGGATAGATGTGTCTGTACATGCAATTACTTCAGTAAAATATTCCTGCTTCAATCAAAGTTCATGTCTGAGAATGTGTGAGACAAGGGGAGGGATAAAAACAGATGTTTGTCCTCAGACCTGAGAAGGGTGAAAGGAAAAGGTGAAAACCCTTTATCTAGATGTAGTCCAAATCTTTTTCTAGGACATTTCTTGCAGGTTTCTTGTAGGTTCCATGTTTCTCTGAAGAGAAACAGGAATCAAGACACTTAAATAGTTTATTGCATTAGGAAACCTGTCACAGACAGGAAATGAAGATAGAAATAGAGCAGAGCCTGAGTGTCCTGGTTTCAGCTGGAATAGAGTTAGTTTTCTTCCTAGAGTTTTGGCTTCAGTCTGAGAACAAAGCTGATAACGCACTGATGTTTCAGTTGTTGCTCAGTAGCACTTAACCCCATCAAAGACTTTTCAGTCTCATGCTGGGCAGTGAGGAGGGGCACAAGGAGCTGGGAGGAAGCAGAGGCAGGACACTTGACCCAAACTAGCCAAAGGGATATTTCCATATTGCAGCACATCATGCACAGTGTATAAACTGGGGGAAGCTGACCCGTGAGGAGCCAATCACTGCCATGGTGAGCAACTGTATTGTGCATCACTGTTGTTCGTAGTGTATTTTACTTTCCCCTTTTTGTTTTCTCTCTCCTTGTTAATTCCCTTTTTATTGTTAGCATTACGTTGTACTCTATTTTAGTCATTAAACTGTTCTTATCTCGACCCACCAGCTTTACTTTTTTCCCCATTTCTCTCCCCATAGCACTGGGGCAGAGGGGGGTGGTGAGTGAGCCATTGTGTGACACTTAGTTGCCAGCTGAGATTCAACCACAACACTGAGGAAGACACCTAACACCATCCTCTGATATACTCACCAAAGTGGGAAAAGGACCAGGATACATGTGTAAGTGCTGTGACTTCTGACTTGGCATTGTGTCATCTTCCTTCAGAAGTAACACTGCAATATCATTTTGTTATACTTCACATGATACGTGACAGTGTGCAAAGGGACAGAGCAGGCTTTTGTGTGAACCCAGAACTCAAAGATTTGCAATTAATTTGTAGAATCCACAGCGAGATCACATGCAGCTGAAAGTCCCAAGGAGTTAGGTGGGCAAAGGCTCTCAAGTACGGAGGACAGTTTTTCTTCAATTAGTGAAAGATCTGATGCATGTCACTAGCTTCACATGTGAAGCATGAGCTCTGACCAGGCTGCCGCCTCACAGAAGGTCTTCATTGGGTGTTCTGGGGGGTGGCATTGCTAGGATGGAAAGTTGGTGTACTGCTTCCTAAATCTCAGGTTCAACTGCACCTTAAATGTGTGCATGCAGCTCTGTTTCCCTTGTCTCAGAGGGTTTTGAAGCACTGCAAAAATCTTGGTGAATGATAACAAGGATCATCAAGAGATTTAGATGCTGTTTATGGAATGACCGGGTAGACCTGGGCTTTCCAGTCTGGAAAAGTGGTGACTGAGAATGCTGTGCAAGAAATTGAGAAAACTCAGTGCTCTTAGAGTGAGTAGGAGCGAAGTGTTTGTCACTCCATGCAAGAGCAAGGGCATATTACATGGAGGCTAGTAAGCCGAGTTATATGATTACATACAATCACACAACGGTTTGAGTTGGAAGGGACCTTAAAGATTATCTAGTTCCAACCCCCACCCCCGCCCGCACAAGTCCTTGGTGAAGCCTGTTGTGGGTGGGCTGCAGGCGGCACTGGGTGAGTACTGGAAGGACAGATCCCCAGAGGCGCCCACTGAACAGACAAACAGCGCTGAGCTCCGGAAATCCCTGCGCTGAAAACACAAGCCGGGAGGCTGAGCGCAGGCAGTACCGCGTATGGGTGCCCGGCGGGGCGGAGCGGGGCGGGACAGGGGAGCAGCCTGCCCGCCTCCCGGCGCTCCGCCTTCCGGCCGCGGAGTCCAGGAGAGGGAAGCGGCGGCGAAGGGAGCCGTGGTGAGCTGAGCTGAGCCGAGCCAAGCCAAGCCGTGCTGTACTGTGCCGAGCCGAGCCGAGCCGAGCCGAACCGAACCGAACCGAACCGAGCCGAGCCGAGCCGAGCCGTGGACGATGTGCTCCCGCGGGCAGTAGAGCAGCGTCTGGGGCTGGGAGATCCTGTGGCCACTTCAGGTACTCTCCGGGGTGTCTGCAGCGTTCGAGTGTGCGTCTGTCCGTCCATCCATCCATCCATCCATCCATCCATCCATCCATCCATCCATCCGTCTTCTTGCTAGTCCCAGCAGGATGGTCTTTTTCCTTCTGGTGTTTATATCCTTACAAGCTACCCGGTTCTGTATAGCCAGAGATGCTTATTTCTGGGAGATAAGGATAGTCGGAAGAGGAGAGAGACCAACCCACCAGAAAAACCCAGCAGAAAGAGCACTTAGCAGTGCAGTGGCTGCGTCCTTCTCCCTGCCCCCTTCTCTATGTTAAGATGGAACAGGGTCCTGAAACTGCACGATGTGATCTTTCTGTGGCTTAGTCCTGGGAGAAGCTTTTCCCATTTGTTCTTAAGCCCAACAGTTCAACTGATGACTGTTTTTTTGGATGGGAGGGATGAAAATGCAGTAATGTGCCAAATTGTGCTTATAGGGCTGTGTAAAATGGGTGTGTGGCAGGACAGGTGGGGGGGAGGTGGTGTCACCCAGGTGTGTTTATGAGCTTGTTTCTTGCTGGGCATCTGCTGTGTGTGTGAAAGTGGTAAAACTTTAAGTCCCTGCCCGTGGTGAATGAGGTGGGAACAGTTCAGGGGCAGATGGAAAGTAGGCTGTTAAATGACCCAAGGCCAATGTGTTGCTTATCAGTGACATTTACTGTTCCTAGGCCAGTCTGCAAACTGAGGCAGTCCTAACAACAAGCAGTGCCTCCCTGTCTGCCTGTGTGTAAAGCTAAATATAGCACGGAGGAATAAGGAAAACAGTTTCAGAGGAGCTGAATTCAGCAAAGGAGAGCTGACTCCTCTCAAAGGGAAAGAATGGCCTGAAAAGTCAAAAGAACCATGAACAAAGAGGTACTCTGTGCCTCAGGTAGACAGCTATCTGTCTAAGTGGGAAGTGTCGAGGGGCTGCTTTCAGTGAGATTATAGGTGTGGTGGACTAACATAACATGCTGTCTGTGAGAAATGGAAACTTGGGCAAGCAGGACCGGGTCTCTATTCTGTCCCTTTGTTTTGAAAGCCGAGAACAGCGTTTGAGTCCTTCAGACTTATCTTACAGCTTCCAAATAAGATGTCTTGGAGAGAAGCTGGTAATCAGCTGAAAATCAATGCTGAGTATACTCAAGACAGGTGTCTAACTGGTGAGCTGTGCTGGAGAGACTTAATAGGTAAAACCCAGCTCTGATTCTGGAGTAGTGATGAGGATATTACTCCCTTAAGCAGGACTGAAACAAGCCACTATAGGTTCTCTTAACTCATTGTAAAAGGGGAAAGAAATTACTGTTTTATTGGGGGTTAAACTCATAGCAGTACCACACACTGGATAAAATGCTTTTTAGTATGGTACAATGAACCTCCATTGATACACGCTCTTCAGGGTTTCTTTCTGTGGAGGTTTCTGGGGACAGCACAGTGTGGTGTTATGCGTGCTTCAGTTGTATGAGTTATCTAAACAGTCCTTGGGGAATGCAGTGAATCACTGTACCTGTTCATGGTCTGTAGGGTGAGCTGCTGTCACACCCGTGTCAGAAATGACAGGCACAATTCAACAATACCCCATCAGTGAAGGAATGTGAGCTGAAAAAAAGAAATGACAACATGGGCAGGATCCTTCTTTAGCTACCTTTGATCACATCCTGGGCATTGGTGTTACCCTTGGGAAAGTGCTACAATGCTAAATGGTTAAAACTTGTTAGAGCTGGTACTCACAAGCACCTCTGAAGTGATCATCTGTGAAAGAGTTATGTTTGGGGTCAAAGATGCTGAACACTCCTCATAATAGAGACGCATCGTGGCTGTAGGCTTTTCTGACTATCGAGCTCTAGGCACCTAGTGCAAAGAGAGGAGGTGTAAGAAATATTGGATAGTTCACACCCCAGAGATTTCCTATGTAAATCAGAGGGTTTAGAAACTTTTTCTGTGCAGGCTACAGTCAGTAAGCTCGTATGGATTCTAACCGGAGTGCCATTATGCTTTGTAAACGTGGGGGGATCTGAGTGAAATGTCTTGGGTAAGAACAAGCTTGTGGTGCTCATTTCTCTTGCACATCCCTGATGTGGGTGTGTCATTCTTTGCAACTGTGTCCCCGCTTAGTTTGTGGGGCTGACAACTCCTTCCATTAACTGTGATCATTCTCACCCATTTGGAGAGATTAGCGTCAAAGCTCCAGCATTGTGCAGGCTAGCTGTCATAAGTGGTTTAATTTGAAGTATGGTTTTCATTTAAGCATGGTCAGCATGGCAGAAGTCAGCTCTCAATTTTTGGGATGATCCGACTCATTTATTTCTTTATATCTTTACGCAGTGTTTCTAAATAAAAAGCTAATTTTGCCTTTGTCTCAATACATCTTCCTTTTCTCCAGTCATTTGAGCACTTTCTGCTGTTCAGTAGCTGGTTGGGCAGTACAGGAAGAAGCTGTTGGTTTGCATGGGTTGCCTATGTTTCAGTGAAGGAGGCAGAATTTGTCCTTGCTAATACTTAAGCATCTTTTCCCGAATGTTAGTAGATATGCAGGTGTACTCTGCAAGCACTGACAAGTGCCCTTTACTTGGCGTGGGTTTGTGGGACTGAGCCACATCATCTAATAAACACTTAGCTAGAAAATGAGCTTGCAAACAAAAGTTCCAGAGTCATTTAGCAGCCACAGCAAGGACAATGCCTAATATACAAACAGGAGGCAAAGACTACTCTTGCTGAAAGCTATTGCTAATTTCTCCTCTATTATAGCTGCTGTGAGAAGTAGTATGAAAAAAAACCTGAAATCACTACAGTGAGGAACATGTACGGGTAGTATTCAGTATGGCAGTGTTCTTAATTAGAAGATTAACAGGATCATGGAAACAATGCAGCTCACTCTTAACGAGGCAGCTCTAGAATGGCATTCCATGATTCAGATCCACGTGTTTTGAATGTTTTGATTCATTTAAATGCATCTTCTCCTGAGAGTAAAATGTTCCTCAGGTCACCTGCCCCTCCTACAGGGTCAAGTGCTCTGCTTGTGTCTTGTCGCATCTGGAAATAGGGCTAGAAATACTAGGTTACATGCCAGGTGAGAGGTGAGCCTGGGAAGCTGTTAGTCTGCATCAGCCAGCACAATGAGACACTTAGATTCATAAGCAGTAAGACAGAGGATAAATATGCTTGAGTTAGACCGGGGAGTGGGATATTTTCTGAGATAATTGGTCTCATTGATACAAGGCCAGGTGCTTTCCTCATGAAAGCAGCACGCTGACCTGACAGGACCTGCCTATCAGCGCTGCAGGTTGATCTTCAAACACGCTGCAGGGATTCAGACACCATTAGGCTGCATTTACAATGATCTCCTCACAACCCGAGCTGGTATATGTTTGTTCAATACCATACCTACTGTGTGTTGACTTAATAGGTGTAATTGTTTCAAGGCAAGGATACTTTGACCCATTAATCGCAAAGCCCAAGGGTCCACCTCCAGTCGAGCATGAGAATTGCTGCTGGGTCTTAAAGGCTGACACAAATAAGCGCTTGCAGTGTGTGAGTGGAGGAGATTCCTGCTATGGCCCTGTCTAGACTAGGGAAAAAAAACTCTTTCAGTCAGTTTGGTTGGACTTGATTCTTCTTGTTTGGCTGGACTTCTTGATTTCCCAAGGAGTCAGTCAAGCTGACTGTAGCTAGCTGTTTTACAAGTACCTGTACCTCAGACCCAGCTGTGGTCTAGAAATCACTGGCTGACGTTCAGCCCAGGTATAAATGGGTGTGAGGCCAAGTGTTGCTGATCTATATACAGAGCTGTATTTGCTTTCTTAAGTGCCAAAGTGGGGCCATCTCTGTTCTCTTCAACCCAGATGTTAGAAGGTGTATTTGTTTTTTTGTTGCTGTGTTTTTTTAACTGAAGTATTTCTACTACAGAAACTACACAGGTTTCAACCTATGTCTGTGTCAGTAAAAATTCTGTTTATGGAAACATAAGGTCTTAGTAAATGGAAAACCAGAGATTATGTGAACTGTTCACCTTAAACCAGCATTTTTACTGCGTCATGTAAATGAAAAAGAGACATATGGTGATGAGGTTTTAGGTAGAGCCAGTTAAATTACATTAAGTGCTGTTATTTAACACTATTACAGCCTGCTGTTGTAAATTATAACTTGGCTTTCTATTATGATTATAAAAGGGAATGGTGCTTTCTTCTGAAGCATATTGTAGGTTTCACCAAAAGGCCAAGCATGGATGTCTGCAAAGAGCAACAACTTTTGGATTCAGAAGGTGTCTGTCTTTGATGAGATTGAAGCAGGAACTGTGTAAAGACAGCTTCATGCTTAAGGCTAGTACTGTGCTTTTGGCATTAATATAGTGTGATACACCTTCAGTACCCCTTTAGAAAAAAGATCTTGGAACTTAATGAAAGGAAATAACCCCACACTAATCCTTCTTTGTACTGCCAAGCACAGGAATGCAGTAATGAGAAACTGAGTGACTTGACTCAATCCACGTGTGGAGCTTGTAGCAGAGTCAGAAGATCCAAGCTCCCAGCTGCCATGTTTATGCACTGAAAAGATTCTTTCTCTGTTGACTCTGCAGGGATCTGTGAAGAGTTCCTGATGAAGCTAGTTATCACCATGGACTAGTTCAGACCCACTCTTAGCTACTGCTCGTGCAGATAGAGAAGGTAAATCTGTTGCCCTAGGTCACTTGAGATAAGTTAGGATTACAGAGGCTCACCTCCCTGTCGTATAAAATGGAACATATTCCCCAAGGTTAGTGGGCATGTATTACCACGTTGAAATCAGTGATACTCTTCTAATGACAGCGTAGGGGAATCTGCTTCCGTCTCTATTGACAACATAAATTTTCTATTTCTTCAGTGTGAAGTACGCGTGAGGCACAAAGTGTGCTACAGAAATTATGAGTGTCAGGGCTCTGATTCACTGGTGGGGATGGCATAGCACGGGTGACATCGCAGATCCCACCCGCCCACCCCACCCTATGCCCCATTCCTGGACAGCTGAGGAACTGTGAATCAGCCGCTGAATCACTCAGTTCACAGCGTGATGTACTGAAGTAAATTATCACTGTTGTTTGCTTGCTTTAAAACTCCTGACTCCAAACTGCAGCAGTTCATCATCTGATTGATGAGCAGCAGTGTGGGAGGCTGGGGAGGTAGTCTCCTCGGGTCCATAGAGCTCTGCACCTTGCTGGTGGATGGGAGCCCTGATGGAGCCAGACTGCCGCTGGCTGAATAGACAGGTGGGATTTTAGGCTTTTATGACTGTAATATGTAAGAACAAATAGAAAAACTTTTCTGTACTTTACATGGTGCAATTAGGGGAATGCTGTGTGCTTCTACAAGCTCACCTTGCTTCAGTAAGTTAGAAAAGCATAAGGCTTTTGTAGCATGCATATGCTTTCTTTGCATTTAATATACTCTTATTTCAAAGCTCTCAGTTTTGCCCTCCAGCCTATTTTTTGTGCTGCTCAGCCACCAGGCTGGCTGCCTTTCCTGATGGATTTGGAACAAAGTGTAACACACAGGACTGCGGAGATCATCCTCAAATCGTGCGCTGATTTGGGTTTAGACAAAGTGCTTGGAGGACAGGCCATTTATGAATTTTACTAAAGGAAATAGTTGGCTGGGGAAGCTGTTTCTTAACATGGTCCCAGTATCGGTTGTCTAACAAAACTTCTTTGCTTTCAGTCCAGCTGTCTGCTCATAAATTTAGGTGTAAAAGAGTAGCTACATACATTGTCTGTTGTTTAAGATGGGCAGTATTTCATTGCGTCCATTGGCTGGTCGGAGGCCTTTGTACATCCTTTTCCATTTTATTCACTCTGTAAATCACTCCAACTTCACAGGAGTCGCTATGCAACATGCAATGGACTAAACTTTTCTAGACTCTCTGGTGGCTTGTGACATATAATTACTGCTGTTCTAATCCATCATGTCACTTCTAACAGGTACTTATCCTTTATGGTTCATGTTTTTAAACTTCTCTGAAACCAATATATAAGAAATAATAATTGTCAGAGCTTTACAAGGTTAAACACACCCCTCCCCCCCATTTATAGGAGAACAACCTTATTTTGTCCTTTTGAACAGCTGTGGCCTCCTCAGTTTTAACCTACAGATGGAAATTTCAGCTGTGTTGTGATGATGGCAAGATACAAGAGTGTTGAGAAAGCTAATACACGTATGTTCTTTTTTTCATGTTCTGTGTTTTAACTCTGCTGCTGTTGTCTGTCCAGCAATACAGCAAAATTTTTCGTGTGCTTTAGTTGGGAGGAACATATGTCCTGTCCTCTCCCTTGGCCTGGGTAATTTTCCTGTGATTAGGTTTTTTTTCCATGGTGTAGTTTGCCTGCGTGTGCTTGTCTGATACTGCAGCAGTGCTGCGGCATGGCCACTCTCAGTATCATTGCTCTTCCTCACCCACAGAAGAAGAATATGGGGAAAGGGTAAGAGGGGAGTTGATTCTTGAGGCTCAAGCAAGGGACATGGATGTATAGCACATTGGCATTAATAGGATCTTGTTTTCTTCCCTTTTTCCACAGATTTTGAGAAATTTGGGGCATTCTTAACCCCCCAGCATTTTTCCTAATGCTCCCAAACATACACACAAATGCATCCATATCCATTCATATCCATTTTGCAGTTCATTATCCAAGGGCTTCAGTCTTGAGTGATTCAGGATCTGCCTAATTACTGTGCCAAAGTTCTCATACATGAGTTATCTGTCAGCAGTGCTGCATCTGACCTTCCCACATCATCAGCTGGATCTATTTATAGATCCAAGAAAGAGTTCCTGTTCACATTCAGGAGGAAAATGCCTTTCATTGAAATTCAGTTCCTGGTCTGCTCTTTGCTCATTGGGGTTTTTCTTTTTCAGCCTATTGTTGCCTGGATAATTTTTTGAGAACTTTACAGAATTGTTCATCCTCTGCTGTTCTAATGAAAATAAAGAAGTATCTCAGGGCTCCATTAGGTTTGTTATACCTGCCTCAGGTCTTTGTTTGCCCTGCAATTCACAGTGTGTGTGAGATGTACTTCTACAGTTATGTCACTGTTAAGCAGTTGTCACCTGTGGGTAGTTTCAGTCCTTTTGGTCCTCTCTGGTGGATTCCTTTTGAGTTGCTCTTGATCTTGCTCTTAATTTTAGGAAAAAAGCCCGTATCACTCCTCTTTCAATCTCCTACATTATTATGAAGTACCATTCTGTACTCTGCCCCTTACAAGATACAGTTAATAGGACAATATGTAAAGGGGAGCTGTAAGTCAAAGTTGGTGCTGAAGTCACACTACCTGATTTGTATGGCAAATTCTTCATGGAAGAATGGAAGCAAGAAGACCTGAGTTTGGATAGTTCTGTGAATTTAGTTTCTGCAAGTAAGGCATATGGAATACCAATAGGGGAGGTTTTCAATTTTCTTCTCAATAGCTTCAGCTGTAGAATTTCACTTTATGTTTCAGTGCAAAAAAAAACCAAACAACAATGCATTGTAAACAAATCAAACACACCCAGCTGTATGAAATGCAGCCAGTGATCTCTGTGTCTGGTATGCTTTTGCTTTGTGTGGTCTATGTTACTGTCTGAAGTACTCCACTCTTTTCAGAAACACTTAAGAGAAAGCTGGATGTTGCTGGCAAGCACCTAGTCTTTGCTTCCTTTCTGTATTTTAAAGCTGAGGTTCATTATTACTTGCTCAGACTTTCCCAGGTTGGTGCAAGCTGTTAAGATACATAGTCCTTTCTCCAGCAATTTTGCCATACCTCAACAATATATTAGCATCCTTAAGAATAATGTGAGATGGTAATCACCTGCTAAATGTGGTTTGGGGTTTCTGACTGTATGGTAAAGCATCTCTGAGGGGGTGTAATAGCACACCTGAGGTTTGCATCTTCTGTGAGGAAGGAGGTGTGCCTTGGGACTCTCATCAAATTCAGTCTCCATTCCTCTAGTTGAGGGTTGTAGTATGGGAGATACCTTTACATAACAGAGGAGCTGAAAATGGCACCTTTCGTGAGTGTTACTGAACCCTTCAGTGGGTGCTTCTATAAAGGACGCAAGCTCTCCATATTGTTGGCTTTGTTTTGTACACCTGACATATGGATTGAGCTCTTTAATGTAAATGAAAACAAACCAATGCAACATTCCACTGTTGCTGGTAGAAATCAGATTTATTTCTGTTGCTGAACATAGGGGTTTGGACAAACACTTGGCAGCCTGGAGGCTACATCTCTGATTCCCTTGGTTTTGCCAAACTGCAACTCAGCTCCTGCAGGAAATGGTGGGAGTTTGAGCACATTATCTTGGGCTCTGGCTTTCGATTTACATTACTGTTACTGGAAAGGTTGAGATCTCTTTCTTGTCAGAGGCTACTCAGAGTCAGAATCTGGACCTTAATGCCCAAGATCTCATGCTCTCCATAATGATACTAAATGCAGAAAAAGTTTTATTCCTCTTTCCACAATGCAGGGTTATCAATGTCTCTCTGTCACAGGAGAACATCACTGGTAGAGCCAGGAAATTATTTCATTGCTCTTTACTTCAAGTCAAATCTTTAATTAAAAAAAGAAAACCTCACCATTCTTTTCCTTCTTAAAAACACAGCCAAAAAAGAAAAGAGAGAAGAGATACATGTTTTCCATATTAGTGATAGACAAATGTTTCCAAAGCCCAGTTAAAAAGTTCCAGTTTTAACTGTCAGGATGTTTTCATGAGAATCATATTTCCTGTCCTTTTTTTTTCCTCATTTGTGCTTGTCAGACATTGCTGTGGTTTATCAATATTTTTAGGTGCCTAGATTCCTCTAATCTATATGCCAAGGCTTTGTGGACCAGATTCTGCACTGTGACCGAATTTCTATTACCCTTGAGTTATTCTGAAGCCAGGGTTTGGTGTTTTTAGTTCCTGAGCTAATTAGAACTAAGCGTGCTGCTTTGTGTCTCCACCTCCATATAAAATGCAGCACAAGAGTCAAGGTCATGGTAATAAAGGAGTCCTGCTGGAAAAGTGCATGTGCTGTATGAATCATCCTGTTGGCTATGCTATGTTTATCTATGTCACACTTTGATATCAGCCCTTTTCATCACATGGAGAACATGTCCTGTGTCTTGTTCACTTATAAGTGAAATCCTCCTGTGTCTGAATGCAGACCATACGGAACGTTGCTTAGGTAGTACAATTTGATGTGTCACTGAAGCGGAACTAAGCCATCTCTATCAAGCAGCTTCCTTGTGGCAGGTACACCCACCCCAACAAAACCCCTGACAAGGACCTGACCAACGCCTGTGGAAGCTTTCCTTCATAGCCAAGATCCTGGGATTGCTCCCTGCTTGAGCAGCTCTTGTCCTACCCATATGGTGTTGGTCAGTGGGTGCAGGGGCAGGAAGTTGGATCCTGAACCCATGGGCTACATACCCGTATCTGACCACAGCTTAGGCTCAACCAGGTTATAAAAGGAGCCCCACTGGAGGGACATTTGGAATGACATTACTGAAGTAGATAGCAAACAAATGAGCCAATATGTACCTTTTGGGGCCAGACTTGGGCATTTTATTGTTGTGAGTCAGTATTATTATTAGTGACCTCATGACTTCTGTCTTTTGATGAGGCACTAGGAGGTTCTGTGGGTCTCAGATTAGGTTTTGTCTAAAGAAAGATCCACGGGGTCCTGGGGGTAATTGTTGTGTTGAAAGCTAGAGGACTGCAAGCTTCTAAAAAGTCTCATTCTCTTTGGGACTTACTAGAATTGAAGCGCTGCCTGCTGACCTTTTTAAAAGCCTTGTATTTTAATGGGTACTAATATGTAGTGTGGTTGTGTAAGATGAGGTAAAATGAGGAGGTGGCTGATCTCTTCTCCCCAGTAACAAGTGATAGGACAAGAGGAAATGGCCTCAAGCTGCACCAGCAGAAGTTTAGATTGAATGTTAGGAAAAACTGCTTGACCAAAAGGGCGGTCAGGCATTGGAGCAGGCTGCCCAGGGAAGTGGTGGAATCACTGTCCCTGGAAGTGTTCACAAACTGGGTAAATGGAGCACTTAGTGACAGAACATTTTGCATTTGTCCAAGTCTGTGGTTTGCACTTTGCAGTCACACCCATGGTGAGGTTTACACAGCATGAAAACCTAGGAAATGCTGCAGAGGGGAATGCTGTCAGCTCCCTAGTAATATTTTGATTCTTAAACTTTGCTAGACTTGTAAAGAGCCTGAAAGACCAAGGGTCTTTATGCATCAAAATCATAGAATCATGGAACAGTTAGGGTTGGAAAGGACCTCAAGATCTCATCTCACACTAAACCATGTCACCCAAGGCTCTGTCCAACCTGGACTTGAGCACTGCCAGGGATGGAGCATGCTCTGTCATTACAGAGCGTGGTTGTGGCAGGTGGGCTGCACCTCACCTGCCCAGTGATTTGAACTCTTGTATGAGAACCTTGTTTTGTTCAATCCCACACCTCATTCCCTTGTGCTGTGGTATGTGTATTTACCTTATTCTTCTCTTCTCCCAATTCACTGGGCTGGATGGCACTGATCGGTGGTTGAGCAGCTGCGCAGAGTGACTAATGTCACTTTTCAGACATGGGGACTCCTCACTCTTTCCTGTTTTAATGCAGATATCTTTTGACATCTCACAAGGTGTGTTCAGCACAGGTCATGTAGGCCAGGAGGCTCTTTTCACCATCCGCCTCTGTCTTTGCAACCGTTTTTGGCTTTCTCTTACTGTTTACTTAGTGAATCCTTCAGTCCTGTGCTGGGTTGAATGCCTGCATTGTCTGGACATGCTGCCAGCAGCAAGTCTGTTGCTCTCTGTGTGGTGCTTCAGGTCCCCAGGAATCTAGCTAATAACTTAATAGCTTCTCATCTCCACTGAGCTCACTCTGAAAAGTGCTTTGTTCAGAGTTGTGGAGCACACAGATGGCAGCATGCTATTTATCTCCAGGCTGTCACATCACTAGTTGTTCTCAAAATGGGGTGCCTTTGCAGACTTGTGTTTGCTGAGGTCTGTGGCTCTAAAGAGCCTTTTCCCAAATAGGATTTGATACAATGGAGAGAAAAGCAACAGCATCTGCACTTACAATGGTGGCTCAGAGGCATTAATGCTTTTCTCAGGCACATGCACATGCTCGGTCAACACATGAGCCCAATGGCCTGTGGATATTATCTTCTCTCAATTTGGTTTCCCTTGCCTCACAGTTGTGGGGAGGATGGGAAGCAGTGTGCAATACCCTAACGCATTTGATCTGTCCTCCCTGTGAATGCAGATAGGCCAGGAGCACTCATAAGCCAGTAACTAACTGCTCTAGTGGAGTTAAAACCAGAATTTATTTGTGGTTAAAATTAGGCACAAGCTTAGCTTGTAGTCAAGGCTATAAACCCCAGGTTCCCTAAACTGGCAAGCACTGCTACTCCCAGAAGGCAGAGGAGGGTGGAGGAGAGGGAAGTAGAGTATAACTTAACTCTCAAGTAAGCAGAGAGATTTATCTTTTGGCTTTACACATCCTCACCAGAAGAGCTCTTGGGTTGTCATAGCCCCCTTGCCATCTACCCACTACTCTGGATGACTCAACAGCCTGCAGCACAGGGTTATCTTTTCCTTGGTAAGACATTTTTATTCCACAGGCACAGAGATGCAAACTGATGAGTAACTGCTTTGTTTTTCCTCAAGTGTTAAGAAAATCTGAAGCTGGAAAACACAGGGCTGTATTTTTTGTTCTGCTGCAGAATTTGGAGAAAGGATTTAACAGATCGGTGACTCTGCTCGCATCTGTGGTATCATTGGTGAACTTGGACAGCCTTGGTAAACAACTCAGCGAGTAGGTGGAGACAGATGCGCTGAAACATCAGGCTTTAGCCTGGGTCACAACCTGACACAGTGTAATTGGAAAAACCCAGCACTGATTTACCAGGGTGGAGTCAGGAACTTGGAGCCTTTGACTGCAGTTACATGGCTGTCATGTCACATAAGGAGACAATCCTCGCACATAATCTCTCGGGACTTCAGCCTCTCTCCTCTCCCTCTGCACTGGTTGGGCCTGTGTCAACCCTTGAGAGCCTGAACATGCTCCTCATCAGAGTGCTGCTCTTAGGTAGCTACTGTCAGGATTTGTTCAAAGCTACCAATGAACGCTATGCCACAACCCCAAAAGCTTTACAGAAATTCTGAGTTCCCAGAACATGTCAGGGTTCTTGTACGCTCTTTCTAACTCTTAACGTTGACTTCTTATCTGTGATATACTGAAGAAACAGCAAGATATAAAAGTGCCTGGCAATTGCAATAGACAGGCAGTGATGAGAGCCTGCGTTGGTCCTTTCCTGAGAAATCTACAGGGGCTGAAGACAGTACAATGTTTACTGCTGTGTGCAAGCAACCCAGGGTGTGATGCTGGGTTTTGTTCCTAGTGTAGTATTATCTCTGGAGTTTAGAAAGCCTCTTAAGTTTCACCTTCTGATAATTATCCTGTATCTCTTTTGTGTGTCTCCTCAGGAAAGGATGCCGCAAACACCTCCCTTTGCAGCTATGTTTGACAGCAGTGGCTGCAACAGGAACCTGTATCAGTCAAAAGAGGGCAACTGTGGCGGGCTCTATTACCATGACAACAACCTCCTGTCAGGGTCTCTGGAAGCTCTGATCCAGCACTTGGTACCCAATGTAGATTACTATCCTGACGTAAGTCTGTACACCAATATGGCTAAGGCCTGATGCATGTTGTAAAGAGGAACATTCATGTGTGTAGCAAAAGCAGAATGGGTCACATCAAATTGCTAAGGAGGGGATCAAATGGCTGATCAGCAATGATAGAATAAACATGTGTTTCATGTGAGTGCAGCAAGCAGTACCTCACCTAACCTAGGAAGTCTAATTCTTTATTACCCTTTTTGTGGAGTGCACAACCCTGGTGACTCACTTATAAAGTATCTAGTGTGGCTTACTGTTTGATGGGTTGGATGTATCGTTGACCCTTAAAAATCTGACAACAAGCTGAAGAGAAAGGCATAGCCACTAGCATGACAGGATGAATGTATTTAATTTTAAAACAAGCATATTTCCCACTGCTCCTGTGAGGTCCATGTGTATCTTGCAATTAGCAACTGAAGTGTTGAACTAGTGCCACACTTCAGAATCAGCAGAGGCTGAACTCGATTAACGTGAGAACATGATGGTTTTTGGCTGAGAATTTTTGGCCTGTCTAGATGTACCTATGCACTAAAGCATTTCACATAGTTCTTAGAAAAGTAGAATGGTATCAAAAGGTCAGTGGGAAGTTAGGGATGACTGAGGGGTTATGAAACTGCATCTCTGGTTGTTGTAAGGAGACATAACTGTTGGAGGCATAATTCTGCTTATATTCAGCTTCTGTTATCGTCATAGAACTATCCATGTTTATCAAGACGGGATCTTTTTTAACTTGGGTCGGAGTTAACAGCAGCACAGAACTGCTTAAGCTAGTGCTTATCTGTTAATGCTTAATGTAAAATTTAACTATATAGCAATTTAGACAGCAGTTGGTCAAACATGATGGTTTATTTCAAATCCCTAGAACCAAGAATCTTTCTTGTGGGTGCCATAGATATTTAACTACTGGTAATGTGGGCAGCAGAGTGGATATTTTGAGTAGCTGTCCCAAAATAAGTCCAAATCATGATATATGGAAAACTAAAGCAAAATAAGAAGCCTCTTCTTGTAAACTCAGAATGAGTTGCTAATTTTTACTCTGTAAAATTAAGCTATATAGTTCCTTCTGCTTTCACTTAGGAGACAATACTATGAGAAATGAACAGTATTTGGTGATTCTTAAAGGAAGTACTAGGTCTTAGTGTGCAGTTTACTGAGGTCAGACAGGCAAGCTCAGCATTGTAAAGATGATATATGTGGCAAAATTGTGTCAACTCAACAATCTGGTCAAGTGGCTGGTTTTTTGTTCTTTTTCTGAAGGCTGTTCACTTTCACTAGCAATGTGGAAGAAGAGACCATTTCTCCATTGGTATTCTAAGCAGACTTGCAGCATGAATTTTAGTCCACTGTCAGGCTAGAAAGAGTTATGTAATTTGGCAATGGCTCTTGCAAAGCTTTACTGTAGAGCAAGAGAAGATGAGTTGAAATTTTATTCTGAGTAATTACAGGTATGAAGCTTGTAATAAGGCTGTGTGCAATAGAGAGCTGAGCCAGCCCTGCCCTGCCTTCTTTTGGTTAAATCTTGCATAACTTTGCTTAAGCATGAATTTATAATGCAGATGCTGGAGGAGTGATAAATGTTAAATTAGATGCTTGCTGATCTACTAATAGCTCTTGGCACAGTCACATGCAGAATTTTCTTCTGCAGATAGTGAAGTATTAAGTACCGATTTGTCACGAACACATTTTGAGAAAGCATAAAACTGGTGGCAATTTATCCCTTTCTCTGGCTTCCTCTTGTTTTCAGAGGACATACATCTTCACCTTCCTTCTTAGTTCACGCCTGTTCATGCATCCATATGAGCTCATGGCCAAAGTCTGCCATCTGTGCATTGAGCAGCAGAGACTAAGTGAGCCTGGGCTGGACAAGGTAAGACCCTCCACTCTCAGGGACTCTTATTAGCTCCAGTCAAATGTCTCTACTCTCCCTACAGCAAAATGTTCCTACTCAAGAGAGTTCTTAGTAGGATTAAACCTGATAGGGCAACTAGAATTTGACCTTTTATTCACTGATACTACACTCTTACCACAGTCTTTTGTGGAGTGGCTTAAATTGCTGGCCCCTGTGCTGGGGAATGCATGGGGGTTTTTGTGTGTCGTGTCTAGAGTTGATAGGGGAGAGGATGTGGACATTTGAATAGAACATCCCCCTCAGTAGAAAATATCACGAATTAAATAAAGACACTTGAATAATTCCACTGATTTCTCACTATAAGGTACAGTGGGTGCACAGTCTTGGCAGAACTGGAGCTAATCACTCTCATTGTTGATGGTTAGCTATAAGTTATGGAAACACTAATAAACATCTTGTACTGAGACATTCCTGATAATGAGGGGAATCCTTCTAAAAATTTCACCTACCTGGGGCCTGATTTCCAGGTCAGTTAAGCCAATGAGTGTCTCTTCACTAGCTTCAATAGGTATTCGCTCTGGCCTGTAGTACAATGCTGAATTAAACTTAAAAATTTAACTGACCTTCATACCTGTATGCTCCACATTATCCTGCATAAGGGAATTTTATTTCCTTTGGGTTAGATACATGCTGCATTTTATTGCTATTACATGTAACATTTCTCCTTACTCTTTCCAAATAGAACCAGATACAAAAAATTGCACCCAAAATCCTACAGTTGTTGACTGAATGGACAGAGACTTTTCCTTATGATTTCCGAGATGAAAGAATGATGAGGAACTTAAAGGAGTTGGCACAAAGAATAGCCAGCGGTGATGAGGTAAGCTGTCTGTGCACAAAGCTATTGTATAAAAAAGGCATTCCTTTAATGCTTTGGTATTGCAGGTTTGTTGTTAATAACATGATATGGATCTGGGTGATTAAGCTACCTTATTATGAAGGTGCTGGTAGGCAAAAGTTCTGTCCAGTATCTAGGAAGAAACTGCATAGAATCGGCAGATCCTTTTCAAAGCACAGGCAAGGTTTGCTCCACTCCTAAACCCGTATTACAATTGCATATTGTGCAGACAGTTGCAAATTGGTGGGCATTAGTATTTTTCATTTTAGTGATTCTGCTTGGAAGAAGCTAGGTAAAATACTGGGAAGCCTTGCATATCTGGGAAACCCCTACCCATGTTGATAGTTTCTTCAGTTTGTGTGAGTAAGGTGTGTTGGAATAAGGCCTTTGACCTATAGGTCAATGGAAGAGTTATTGCAGGTTTGGCAAAAAAGTTCTGTAAGAAAACTTTACCAGAAAGAATTGTCTTGAGCTTAAAGCATCAGATATGGTCTCAGAGGATCCTGTCATATTTCTTCCTCTGGACAGAGTGCATGAGGAAATTGCTTGACATTTTTCTAAGTCCCAGTTCTCAGATGGAAGTGAAGTTTCACAGAGGTATTATGAAATATTTTGATGCTTAACTGATGCTTGTCTTGTAAGTACTGAAACAGACTCAGTCAGAAGTCAAGGTTTACATTCACTTAGTGGAAAGGCAATTAACAAGGTTTTAATAAGCAGATCATATGTAGCTGGCATAATACTAAGATTACAAAAGACACCGGAATGGTATTTGGAAGAACTATGAATGCAAAGAGCAATTGATAGATATCATCGTGTTTCTAGAGTTCCTTGGGGGCTGGTGTTCCTTATGTAAGCTTTTGAATAATTATATGGATGAGGCAGCAAACGTCATGTTAGCAAGCATGTAGGTAAGCTTTACTTTACAGTTGTAAGCGCTGCCAAAGGCCTGGAAAGATCTTGAGAGACTGTAAACAAGGATTGAAGAGAACCAACCTAAACTGAATTTGGAAGCTGAAATATATTTTGATGTTGTGAAAGTGGGAAGGGACAAGAAAAGTTGGGACCAGACAGTGAGATGCAGTATGAAATACAAATTAAGAAAATAGATACCAAATTTGACGGGCAAGTTTAGAGTTGCTGCAAGATAGCTACAGGGGGCTTTGGACTGTAGAGGCAATAGGTTTGCCTTCACTAGAAAGGTAACAGGAGGCCTCTTTCCCTCTGCAGTGCTCCTGCACTGTTGCTTTATTTCTGTGTACTCTTAATAGGAAAATATGGAACTGAAGTTCTGTTCAAGGAAAAGTAGTAAGATGGAGGACTCACACCCACTTGAAGAATACCCACTAGCACAGAAAGAGAGAGCGGGCTGTACAGCCTGGGGGAAGTTGAGCTGGTGAATGCAAGACTGAAATAGCAACAGGAAAGGGTTTTCTACAGTGAAGCTTCTGGCAATACAGACAGTTTAAACAGTGAAATCATCTATTAAGGGCAGATATGCAAAGTACTAAAAAATGAGTGCTAGGGAGCAATCTTACTCTGACAGTGGGCTAAAGATTTTTTGTAGCTCTATCTTTGAGGGTTTTTTGACTTTGAGATTTCCTTCAGGAAGACAAAGGGAAAGCAAGCACTGCAGTAAATTGACTTGGGTTATTGTCAAGTGCTTGGAACAGTAAATGGCAAATTCCTTGACCTTACATTTCTACAGATTGCTTGGATTTGCGTGAGTCATTACCTTGAAGGATATGAAAGAAGCAATGTTTCCTATTCACTACAGCTTTTATACTTGTAGTGTCTTATTCTCCTTCCTGAATTATTGTGCTCCAATACTGTTAAGAGCTATTAGTAAGAGTCAAACTGAAAACATTCACCATGCTAACATATTTCTCCATCCAAAAAAAAAAAAAAAAAAGTCTTGGAAAAACCTTGGTGGGTTTATTTTCCCCCCTCTTCTTCCTCAATTTAATTCCATTCCACCAACATTTTCCCTCTCTGTGTCCTGAGAGGTCATCATGTTCATGGGATATTTCTAGATTGTTCTGGTCCTTTTTACCACTTACCTCACCTTTGTTTCAAGGTATATCTTTTGAAGTCTTTCCCATCGACCATTGCCTCCCATTAAACATTTATCAGTGGCTTTTTCAGTGAAACGCTTGATGAGTGTATGCAATCAGACCAAATCCATGTCCTGTATCTGATGTTTTTTTTATATGCAGCCCAACAGTACACTGACCCCCCTTTGGTTTTGTTTGGTTGGTTTTTTTAATCCCACCATATCATATAGTGAGATTGACTATGGAAACTCATTTAACATATGATGTTCCATTACCTAGCAGGTAGCAGTGGTACTTGCAGTCACTATCACAGGCCAGAAACAAAGCGTCCCATCACTTTATCCTGTGTTGTCCACTCTTTAGCGTTTTTTAAATGTAAATAAGTATCAGCATTGTCAGTGTGAATATAGAATCAAAAACGAGACTGTGCTACAGTAAGTGGAAATGGTAAATCTCATTTAGAGGAAGACTTAGGCTGACTGGTACCCATACTACAATCAAATTAATATGTAACTGATAAAAGACATATTCTGTAACTATGTGTTGTTGCATCTCTATATGTATGATATTAAAAACTTGCATGAGATTAATGGTCCATCAGCAAATACCTGTTATGGGTGCAAAGTACTGTATATACTCATTCTCGCAGAGGATGCCTCGAGGTCACTGCTTCTTTGCTCTGGAGGAGACTGAACCTCAAAAGAGAAGAGATATATTGGTTTTGTGGGCTCAGTTACATCTAGAGGTGTGAGAAGGAACTGGCATTTCCTTCTGCCTTTGTGCCAAGAGGGTTTTACCTCATCACTGGACAGAGGAATGTTTGTTATGTTCAACTGCTGTTAGATCAGATGCAGGCTAATTACCCTGATCTCTTGCTCTGGTCTGGAGGGTATCTGTGCCAGTTTGCCTGTTATCTGGGGTTTTCCAGCTAGAGAAGCAGATTGACCAGAATTAGGTGGTTCAGCTTTATATCTTCACCCATTTTCTCCCCGATTTTGTTGTCAGTTCTAGATTTGCATAAACCACAAATTTAGGAAAGGTTTATTTTTTTGTGTTGATCACAGATTAAGTTGATAAATACAGGTATCAGCATCAGTCTGTTGTGTTGATTAATAATGTGATAGTTTAGTAGTCTTCTCACATTTTGAAAATGTATCCCAATTTTTTCATGTCATGACAGATGTATCGGAAGAATGTACAGCAGCTCCTCCAGAACCTGATTCGGAAGCTTGCCACTGTTAGCCAGTATGAGGAAGTACTTGCAAAAATTAATGCTACATCCACAGATCGTCTCATGGTTATAAAGACCAAGCCCCAGTCCATTGAGAGGGACATAATCACAGTCTGCAATGATCCCTATGTGTTAGCTCAGCAGCTGACACACATAGAGCTTGTGAGTTGTTATACTTCAAATGTGATTTCATCCTTCCCCTCTTTGAAATGCACCTTCACATAGGATATGACTCGGCTGCTCGTGTGCTTTATTTAGGAGAGACTCAATTATATTGGGCCAGAAGAATTTGTCCAGGCATTTGTGCAGAAGGATCCTTTGGATAATGACAAGGTAAGTGGAGAAGATCGGAAGCAGCTCTGAGATGTAGCATTTAACATCCTTGAGCTTAGGCGTCTCATGAGCTGGAAGTAAGGTCCAGCAATAAACAAGGATCAGCAGAAACAAGCTTTATAGTGAAAATACTTTAGTATTCCTCTTAAAAATTTTGAACTTCAGAACTCAGCCAAAAATTTTATTTAAATTAACACATTTTCTGGTTTGTTTCTGATTTCAGCTAGGGGAGAGCTTAATCCTGTGAAGGCATAGGTCACCTATGTGGCCTACAGCTGGAAAAAGCTGACTTTAGCTTTGGCTTTTGCATTATGCATTTTCAACAAGCGTTTTTCTTTTTACTAAACTGAACTCTTTGCAGCAAATTGGCAAGTGGGGCGATTTGCAGGTAGAGCACACATTACAAAAAGGAAGCACTGAGCCAGTCAAAATGGTAGAGCTAATCTCCCAAAGTTAGGATGCACTAAATTAATTTGGTATCAACAACTGAACATTAATGGGCCAGTGGAGTGGGCTGGCCTGTTTTCCTTCTGCTCTTGCAGAGGGTATAATGTTATCTCTATAACAGGTTGAGGATTGAAACAGTGCTCATAATCAAGGAAGCTTTGTGAAGGTACTTAGCTCTGTTTGCATAAGGCTATCCTAAATCCTTAAAGCATCCTAGTAGGACTTGCAGCAGGTGATGGATTCACATGTCTGATAACATCTTACTGAGCCAACAGCTCAGGAAGAAGTTCTGCTGTCACTGCTTATTTCTCTAAGCTTTTTTGTTACTTTGGGTAATTGAGTTATTCCTGGTTACTTGACAGTGTTTGGGGATGGCATGGCAGAAAGCCAAAAGGTCTCTCTCAGGGAAAAGGTGAAGATTATATTAAAAGTTGCTATTTTTCTTCTATCTGCAGAGCTGCTATGGAGATCGAAAGAAGACCCGGAATCTGGAAGCCTATGTGGAATGGTTTAACAGACTCAGTTATTTGGTTGCAACAGAAATCTGTATGGTGAGCAAAGACTTTTTTCTGCTAAAAGGTTTTGTTTAGTCTAGTTGTGTAAAAGAGTGAAGCCTTTTCCGATTTAGCATCCCTTCAGTGTGCCTTTGACTTCATTCTCTCAGCTCTGTACTTTTCCATGTGTAGATGGAAGTAAATTCCATGTTTTCAACATCATGCTGGTGCCTCAGCCTTTTTCAGGTGACAGTTATGTTGGGTTAGCCCTTCTTAGCACAGGAATTCATCTGGCCTGCTCCTCTCTCCTACGAATGCCTCCTGTGAATAGAGGCATCTTTTCTCTCCAGCTTTTCTCTCCTCTGTGCTGACCCCCTTCTCTGCGCTGCTGTTCTTCATATCCTTCTTCTTGGCAGAACCTCTTTACTTTGTTGTCCTTGCTCTCTACCTGCCCAGCGTCTAGGTTGTCCTTGCTGTCCTGAGGGCTTTTGAACACAATAGTGTGTCTTCCTCTACATGTGAAGCATAGTATGAAGTTGTGGTACATGTGGAAAAGACTGTTACACAGGGTTGTTGTTTCTTTTGGGGAACACTTGTAATACTTCAATGGCATCTCTTGCAGCCTGTGAAGAAGAAGCACAGAGCAAGAGTGATAGAATATTTCATTGATGTGGCACGGGAATGCTTTAACATTGGCAACTTTAACTCCTTAATGGCTATTATTTGTAAGTATGTGTTCTGAGACATTCTGTCCCTGTTTGAATCCAGATAAAGGAAGTGCAGTGCTTCATACAAGTCTGCAGCTTAGCACACTCAACAGTGTGAAGTTGGGAGGGGAAGTGGTGAGGAACTGCTCAATGTTATTGTAGTGTTACATGCTTAAGAAATAATTTACTGCTGTAGTGTAAATTACAGAAAAACAAAGTTTTCATTGCAATTGTTTAGAGATCTAAACCCCCACTTTTGAAACTAACTTTAGTGCTTAATCGAAATAGAAACTCTTCCTTTAATATGAAGGCTTGATGTCTCCTATTGTTTCTGTAACACCATAAATTTCCTAGTGGTTTAAAGATTTCACACCTTTTCTATATCTGATAGAAAATATTTGGAATATTTTTTAATTAGAAATGTGAAAACTTCATAGATATGTGTAGTTTTCAATTAAATATGTAAGAGACGATGTTGAGAGAACTCACTTGCACTGTTCTACCGTATATTCATGTTTTAGCAAAACCACGTTAAATAATGCCATAGCGGTTTTTTAGAGCTTTCATTCTGAAAAAGATGTTGATTTCGCTTCCTAAGTTGCTTTTAACATTGCAGTTTCATGAAAACAATAAGTGTGATTTTGGGTATATTTTCTTTTGAAAATGCTTGTTCTTGTTTAACAACTCCTTTACTTCAGAAATACTTCCTCGCATTACCTACTGAAAGATTTCTTTTTCTAAATACTCCAACAAGTTCTTTCTCTTGTATCAAGCTGGCATGAACATGAGTCCTGTGTCTCGGTTAAAGAAAACTTGGGCAAAAGTGAAGACAGCCAAGTTTGATATTCTTGAGGTATGTTTGGCCACTATTTGGACACGGGGCTATTAATAGCATTTCACTTGTAACTGCTCTAAAATGCAAGTTTAGCTTCATTATAACATGCTTAACTTAGTATATTTGTGCTCTTAATGGAAATTCTAGAAGATGAAATAAGAAATGTTCAGTAGACTTAATTGGGAAGAAGGAAATTGAAGTAATTTGTTTTTAACTCCCAAACCCACCTCCTAAGAATTATTAAAGGAAAAAAACAAACAAACAAACAAACAAAAACAAAGGTAGGTAACCTCTTGAAAAGGAGATGTATTTGAGAGGGATGGTGTAGATTGACCTAATGCAGTCCTGCTTCTGGAAATCAAGTTGAGCCTTGCTCTTTCAGAGAAATTTGCCTTGAAGTAATTGATTGCTGGTTACCTTCATGTTGTAGAGACCTTTGTCAAAGATCATGTAGGTGCAGCAGTGTATGAGTTTGTGAGTTGCCTGACAGATTATCTGCCAATTGTTTAATCATCCTGCTGTAAATGGCAATCAGTTAATTCAGGTTATTTATTAGGAAGTTAAAGAAAATGTAGCATTTTGTACTTGACACACACATGAAATGTTTATTAATATCATCAGAAAGTTTGACTTGTGTTGTGAGAACAGATTAAAACAGGATGGCTATAGCCACCTCATGCTTCCTTCCTCCACCCTTGGGTGGGAAATAGTCTTCCTTGTATCAAGGATGGCAGCGCAGCTCAGGAAGTTGCTCTTAAGATTACAGCCTTATTTCATTTGACCTTATTACGCAGGCTGGATTTTGCTGGTTAAGGGCGTGCTTTGTGAGCCATGCAATCATCCTAGTCATTGAGGTGCAACAATCAGTCTTGGAGCAATGAAGTGGGGGCACTGACTGATCTTACTTTGACGTTGCAACTGAATCAGCTCTGAGAACCTGCATCGTAGGAACAGCTGAATATTAGTGCCAAGATCCATTGTTGTCTTAGTTTAATGATTCTGACTTTTGAATTAAAGCTGTGTTATCTCCTTATGGAGAGAGAAAGAAGGTCTGTGAAGCCTGCCTTTGCTTTCCTGCCCCTGACCTCTATTGTCTCCGTCGTTGTGCTGAGTGAACATTTTTGAAAGCAATGTTTTCTTCTGATTGAGTGAACAGTTAAAACGATACTGCAGCCCTCTAGAAAGCTGTATTAGTGCTGCTGTTTACCAGACTTCTTGCTTTTTAAAACAGTTGCTCAAGTGAAAAAGAACTGTGTGTGGTGATGACCCTGGCTCATTATTTACATTTTTCATGGCTTGTAGCATCAGATGGACCCTTCTAGCAATTTTTACAATTACCGAACTGCTCTGCGTGGAGCTACTCAAAGGTCCTTGACAGCTCACAGCAGCAGAGAGAAGGTATGCTTGCAAATGGCTTGGCAGTGGGTGAGGATGAAATGTGCTTGTTAAGTTTCATGGTTACCTTTTGTCTTGGGATTCTGGTTCTCAGTAACTCTACCCCTGGTAGGCTTTTAAAAAGAATCAAAAATGTAAAAACAGAGTACCCCTCTATGGGGAGTATCTAAATATTACCACTAAGCTACCAAGAAAGTAAATGGAATATTTGAGGAAACTGGTGGCTCAATGAAAATGACAGTCTTAGGGCTGCCAGTTTGGTTTGGTGCTGACTGAAAGCAGCAAACATAAAGTGATCACTTTGATTATTTAAATATAATAAGTGCATTGCCTCAGGCCATCTTTTTTGACAGAGAACTCTATCTCACAAACCAGTAATAGAGATGGAAAGGCCAAGGACTGAAATGAGGTTACTAGTAATTTGTTCTTATTGCTGTTACTTGTGCTCAGTCTATGGTTTAGGGTGGGAAAGCTTTAAAATTCAGATCTAGTCTGAGTTTCGGTCTAGATTCTGTGGAGTCCCCTTCCTGCGTACAGATTTTAGATGAGCTTTAAATATACTCTGGAGGTTTTTAGTGGAAATAGATTAATCAGGTGTTTGCGTAATACAGTGGGTTGAATTCCACCTTCCAGACTCAAGAATGGCAGTGAATTATGCATTAATAGAGGTGGCAGCTTTCTTTACTCTTAAAAATAAATTAGATTTTGAGAAATAAACTGGATTTGGTCACACATTAATGCAGAATCTCAGTTGTAGTTCTTATTCTCTTGGAAAGGACCCAAATGGCTCCCTAGATGCTCCCCACTTATAAGCGGTTGCTCATCAATTGCTTATAATAATATTAGAACTTCATTCTGTGTTTAATAAACCTGATCTTGATGCTCATAAAATAAACTACCAGGCAGGATGAAGCAAATCCATTGTGTAGTCTGATGATCTGTATTGTTGTTATACTTGCGTATATAAATACACATAGATAAATAGATAAATTTATGTGTGTATAAATACACATAAATAAAAACAAGGTGGGCTTTTTTCTGATTCCCAGGGATCTGTTCACATATCGTTCAAACTACCAGAAGTTTAAATGCAAGATGTTTACTTCTATTCAGATAAAAGTGAATTTTATACTTCAAAGAAAAGAACTTACAGATACTGAAATGGTGCAGAAAAGTCTCCCATGGAAACAGTGATATTTGTTTTATCCCCAGTCGCAACAAGGACATGTGGCTGTGAAAATTCTTGGAGGATGCAAATGGAAATACAGTCATTTTAAGAATGTAAGAATGTTCCAGCATTCTCCAAAGAAAAATACTTCTGATTTGTTCAGTTGGCAGGAAATGTTGCTTTGTTTTGAGCCAGTCACTGCCAAGGTTGAATCTCTTGCATGAGCTCAGAGAACTGAAGCTCTAAGCCATTTGTGCTGCTAGCCCCAAATTTTCCATGCTGTGCTTTAATGTGCAACTCCCCTCATTTACCAAGCAAGTTCTTGTCAAGAGGCAGGGCTTCATTAAGATACACCCTGCAGGAATTACATGCAAGAAGTGTGCAAGTCTGAGCTATTATGTTTTGGAATCTGCAAGGAGAATGAGAAAGTGAAAACAAGAGGGACACCACATAGAAATGAAATGTTAAGGATATAGTTGTTCTAAACAAGCCTCATAGCCACATTTGACAAGTAGTGGACTGCCAATAGATATTTTAGTTGTGACCCTGAGCGAGCTACATGCCAGGAAGACTTCAAGGTAATGGAAGCAGTTTGGCACAAAGCTGATAATAAAACTTGGGGATTAGCTTGCCATCCAAGGGAGGACTTCCTTTATAGAGAAACATCATGTATTTTAAACTGTGGTGAATGCAAAATTTCTCTGTAGTGAAAGAGAGAGATGTCATGGAGATCTTAGTCCTCTGGTATTTTGCTTATTTTTTGTACCACCTGTCTTGCTTTTATTTTTCTCTGTAGAGCATTATGTTTTGGTTCAGGACCAGACTGAGAATAATGTTGTTCTTTCCTTAGATTGTAATACCTTTCTTCAGCCTCTTGATCAAAGATATTTACTTCCTCAATGAGGGCTGTGCCAATCGTCTTCCAAATGGTCATATCAATTTTGAAGTAAGTAGAGCACTACGTGGGGTGTTGATACAGGGTTAGCTCCTTTAACAGAAAACTGAAGCAGATCATGGTTTAGCTTCCTCTGGATTCTGGGAGAGCAAAATTAGACTGGAATTTGAGGATATCTGTTACTTCACACAGGAGCTGGGAAGCAGTCAAGAAGAAACAGTCTTATTGAGGATAGAATGTTTATAGAAACCCTTTCGATATTCACATTTTCTAGTGTGTGGAAATAGGTCAGAACTTTTTTCCAGTGCTCAAATTCATCTAAACATTTAAACTCACAGGTGTATTATACTTAATGACAAAGTTGTTCAAATCAGTGTTTTAGAACTTCTTTTTTAGTTCCAAGTAAAAAAGGTGGGCTCATCATTTGTTGAGGTACGTATTGTAGTATTTTTACATGTAAGTCACCGATTGTCTCTGAAGAAATTAGAGCAACAGTGAAGAGGTTTTGAGTCCCTTGTATTGCAGCAATTCTTCTGCCTCTGGTTTCATGCTTGTTATCTGAGTCTGTGCATTACCCAGTGATTTATTTTCTGATGCTTTCAGATTTCAAGAAGCCTGGATCATTCGCACAAAATTACAGTACATTTCACTTGTAGTCATTGACCTGAATTAGCCTGGTTCTGAACTTAGACTCTGTGATGTCCTTTTATTCAAGGAATTCATGTGCACTTGAAGCATGTTAAGCTTTAATTGAAAGAGCCTATCAATCAGTGACATCAACACCCTACATGGGGTATGTTTATTTTTGGCATAAATTTCAAGCAAGAAAATCAAGCATTTCAGATTAACTAATGAAAATGGAACATCTGCACTTCAAAATATCAGTATTGAACATCTCAAAAATTACTGAAAATTTCACTGTGAAACAGACAAGCATGACTGTAATCAAAGTGAAAAGTTAGGCATAAGGAGCATTAGCAGCTCCTTGAAAAGAAAATGAATGCAGATCATGGTCTACTATTTACATTCACAAATAACAACAATGTTACTGGGGTGGAGGAGAGGGAACTCATCCCAATGTGAAACAAGAAATGCAGAAGATAGATAGCCACTGAGCTGTTGAGTCAGATCATGTTCAAAAGCTGGGCAGAATCCAAGCCTTGGACTTGAAAGCAAGATCTGTCTGTCTTTCAAAAAAAGAAAATGTTCAGGGTGAACAGTACTGTTCAATATATAGCACCTCTTCTGTTTTCTATTCTGACAGAAATTTTGGGAACTGGCAAAACAAGTCAGTGAATTCATGACGTGGAAGCAAGTGGAGTGTCCCTTTGAAAGGGATCGGAAGATTCTGCAGTACTTGCTCACTGTCCCAGTCTTCAGTGATGATGGTAAGTAGCTCTGGACTTCTGCATGTCTGGTGTCACTGGCTACTGCTTAGTCTCTCTCCATGTTGTTGCTTCCTCACAGTAAAAAAAGACTATGTCTTGAGACATCTCTGGTAAGTAAAAAGTGCTTCTTGCAAATGGGAGAGAAAACAAGATTTTTCTTTCTGTGTGCATGCTGTCTGGTAGAATTTGCATTATCCTTTTCCCTGAAATGGAATGAAGAAAAAGCATTTGTGATCCCTTTAAACATCATCTGAAATGTATTTATATGGACTTTCAGGATTCTTTACTAAGGGGTGCTGCTTGAGAAAGAAAATCGGGACTTTACTGGTTACTTACAAAGCAACATGTCCCTAGGCTCAGTTTTTTCTTTTGACTGTTTTCTTCCACTCCTGAGCTTCTGAGGTTTTGATAGTTGGGTTTTACCCCTCAGGGTAGTCTTTGTTCTCATGCACTGTTTATTAGTATTGTCTGGATGTAATTATAAGCAATGCTATACTTCCTAATGGATTCTGGAGCCCTAATCTGAGGAATGGATAATATAAGCCTGCTTCATTTAATTTCAGCCCACTTTCCAGGGAGCGCAGATTTTAAAATGTTAGTAAGCCTAACATATTGTATTTGCTTCCAATTGCAGCACTCTACTTGGCTTCCTATGAGAGCGAAAGTCCTGAGAATCACATTGAGAAGGACAGATGGAAGACACTAAGGTTTGTGTCAGAGGTTACAGACGTAAATAAATAAAGAGAATGGGATACAGAACAAGCATCAAACAGTTAAAACCAAATGCCATACAACATGTTTCAACAGATGGGACACAGCATTGGTATATATCCCCCCTCCAGTGTGGGACTTTTGGAAAAAAGAGAACAATCAGTCTTTATTTTAAACCCTCTCTAGCGTTCTCTCCCTTAGGGGATGAGAATGCGAGTAAGTAATTTTCTATCTTAATTTCTTATGTTATTCAGTACAGGAGAAAATACTTTCTAAACTTCAAAGAAATGTCTGTTTCCTCACAAGAGCACTCTCGTTTCCAAGCAGACATTTCTGCAGCTATTGCAACCCAGCCTTTCATACAGGCATGAAATTTATGCAAAGATTATTCTGGGGAAAATGCATTCATAAAACCAGGTAACAGTTTGGAGCTCAGGCTGGGGAAAACAAATTTAAGCAAAATCCTATTTTTGGCTTCTCTTCTACTGCTGATTGAACATAGACTCATCAACTCTTTCACTTTACTACCTGTAGAAAAATGCATGAACCATTAGGGCAATGTTTTAGCTCAGACTTTGATCACCTTTTTTTTCATGCCAACAGAGAGCACTAATCAAGTGCATAGACTGAGGCACAAAATTAAGCACATGTATGAATAGTCTGTGTTTTCACACTTAAGCCATACCTTCACTGTAGTCTTAAAACTACCAATACCGCAAGGAACTGACCATTGGCCAGGTGTTCTTGTCACTGTCACAGGCAGCTGGAACTTTAACGCTTAGAGGTACCCATGGGCGCAACATCCAAACTTTTCTGATCCACTGTGCAGCACTGTAGAGACACAGCTGTACATCACAACCCTCAGGATCCTCTTCAGGCTGTGTCGTTTTTTCCTGGGATATCACAGGGGGATGTAACAATTCCATCTGATTAATCTCAGTTACTCTGGGGAGAGGACAGAAGAGGAGAGTTACTCACATCAGTGCACAGACTCTCCACATTACACATAGCAGCAAGATGGACAAAGACTGAGCTTGAAACTCTGTGATAACCCTTATTCAAGGCACTCTGAAGCTGTCCTGAGAAGATTTACATCATTCTAATGATTGTCTTATTTATATTTCCCTTTCCCTTTCAGGTCATCACTTCTGGGCAGAGTCTAGCGTACAAGATGGCCTGTTGCTTCCGCTGTTGCTGTATTATATGGATTACCAATGGGCAAGGCTTGATTTATTTTTCTGTACACCGGAGCAGGATTCAAAGTGATAAAAAATGTGCAGTCAGTTGTGATATTGTGTCAGCAAAGATGAAACAAGTTAACTCAAGAACAAACAGGCAGCTTCTCACATCTGACAGAGGAGATAAAATCACAGCCCACTTGGCTGTGATTCAGGCTTAAGTATTGATTTACGACAGGGCTGACAGTATCCTTTGAGTAGCTCAGATGCCGCCTATGAATCATTTCACACCTGGATGGAGCATTTTCCCCCTTCCTTTTCCTTCAGCTTGCTGCTACAAGGACTCTGAAGAGTTGATGGTAGATTATGGAGGAGGAAAAAATCACCCCTTTCAGTGAAACCCAAGTCTGCATTGAAGAACTTCAACTCCCAATAAGCTGAATATAGCCACAAACTTTGCCTGATCAGGACTGCTAAAAAGGGGGAGGATTGGACACAACAAATTGGCTGCTGGGGAGAGTTTCTTCCCAGCGCTGTAATGGTGGCTGTGTTTTTTCTCTTTTTATGTTGTTTTGAGTTGGCTGCTGGTAGGCAAACTCATTATTATTATTATTATTATTATTATTATTATTAAGTTATTAAAAAATATAAATAATAAAAAGACTGGTAGAAAATATACCTGCTACAAAATATAGTAGCTACGTAGCTTGGGCTACTTTACAACTTCTAGTGAGGGGTTTTCTTTCTTTCAGTTGGTTACAACTAACCACTACATGCTACAGACATTCTTATTTTTATTAGGGGGTTTTGTTACTTTGGTTTTCTGTACTTTACCTTCTTCTTATATTAGGTTGAACAAGCTGACTTTTCTAGAATAGTTTTTGAGAAACTGGTGTACAAACTGTGTCAAAATATGAAAGTACATTTCTATTAAGTAATTTTTATAACTGCTTTTTTTTCAAAAAGGTAACAATAGAGAACACAAACCACTTTGACTGAAATAGCAAGATGCCAAAAAGAAAAAGATGAGGCTTCTTCTCAGCTGCAGCTATGAACAAAACAGTCTCCCTTTGTGTTTGCTTTATGGATTATGTTTTTGACTGTGAAGTAGTTCACTGTGTTACACACCTAATGAGTTTGTGGTAGCTCCAAATACTTAGTCTCTCTATTTATCCTAGAAAAAGCCCAACAGGAAAAAAAGAAACTGTAGCTATAAATCACTGTGGACACAGTATCGCTAAGCAAAAGCACATACTTGGCAACAAAGGTATTTGCAGTTATCCTGGCACTGTTATTTAAAAAAGAAAAGAAATAAGAATAAATTATCTATTTGTTGCACTGCATCTCTTGAGTTTTCAGGTAAACCGTTATTTATGTTCTGTCTGTGCCTTTTCAGGCCAATATTTATTTTTGAATTCTGTAAGAACATGCTCTAGTAAGCCTTCATCAACAGGGATACTGTCCTTAACTACAGCCTGTTTGCTGGTACAAGGTGCTGGAAGTCACTAAGTTACATACTCCTTGAGCACCAGGGCCTCAAGTTATGACAGTGGAGGACGATTTCTCTCCTCCCGTTTGCTGAGTTAGGGTGACGGAGAAAGAAGAGGCTAACTCTTTGAAAGGAGACTACTGCGGTTCACAGACTTGCCTCCCAGCTTCCATCAGGTGAGATCTTTTCCATCCTCTACATCCTGCCGCCATTGTTACGCCTTACAGGAAGGACTTTGCGTAAAAAGCTGGGGAAAATGTGTATTCCTCTTCCACATCTTCTGGAATTAGGATACGGTGATAATGAGGTACATAAATGAGCTTCCATGATTTGCTATCCTAATTGTTAACCTAATTTTTACAGTTTTAGTTCTAGCAAAAGAGGCTTGAACAAAGAGTTAGCTTACCTGGAAAAATAACTTCTTTCCTACACCCCTCCACTGTAACAGTTTGACCACTAGCCTGATTTAGGGATGGAATTGTTACTTATGCAGTTGGAAAGAAGCCTTTGTAAATAAAAGGAGAAATTGCAGCCTCCATCCACAGTGTAGGCTCTGTGTATTGTCCTGTGGGCCAGCTTCTTGCTGAGAAAAGGCAGCACGTACCAGAGTAATTGGTATGGAGGAGGCGGCTGCTTGCCTGGCACAGAAGCTGGGCGCAGGTGCAGAGCCTGAACTGGTGCTTGCCCTAGCTAGCCCCAGGCAAGCCAGAGGCTGCTTCTGTGAACATTAATGAACTTGATGTTTGATGTTGGAGCGATATGAGCCTCATTGTGCACTGTACCCTCTACTCCATCATCTGGTGTAGCCACTGTACAGAGCTTTAATTTTGAATATCCTGAGCTACTGTCAGACTGTTGAACCACTGGCTTGGAAACAACCGTTCAAACCTGTCTGTAGCAAATGGGAGAGAAAATGACTGAACTCTTCTATGAGCTGCTTTAGGAGCTCTGTGTTTCCTTTAGAAAACATCACAAACTCTCTGAAATGCGAAGTTACAAGAACTTGTTAATTCCACAAGCTCAGTGTTCAGCCATGACTGGAAATTCCAGCTCAGGGCTAACAGATGTTCAGTGCTTAATGGGGACAGAAGTGACATTGAAGTCTCCTGTATAAATGGCTTTAACATTACTTTGTGGAACATTACTTTCTTCCTGTGGTGCAGAGACAAAACCTGCGCGTTTCATGGACCCATATATAGATGCCTCTGCTCAAAATATGTTCCAAAGAGTCTAGATGTCCTTATCCTGTCCTTATCCAAATATTTACCTTTTCTCCTACTTGGATCAGCTTCATGGCATCACCATGAAAAGATTAGTCAGTTGCATTCAGTTAAATGCTAGCCTATTGACAACTGTCATCTCTAAAAGAGAAAGCAAATCCCCACCTCCATGTGGGGAGTTGGAGGGTTCAGGCGTCCCCGGTTCTTGACAGAGCTGAAACTGGTACTTGATCTAGCACTAAAAAGGACTTTTTTTTTTTTTTTTTAATAATGTGCAAAATGTCGTTCATTTTCCCAGTCTTCTGCAGAATTTTTTTTTTCCTCCTGCTTTGGGTGCTTTCCTTGCGCTAGTTGTGTGCAGCAGGACCCCTTGTGGGCTTTTTGCAGTATTTCTGTTTGACAAGAAGTTCTTTGGTAGCGTCTGCTTTTTCACTCAGCTCCTCTCTATCTCCCGTTGGTCAGGCTGAGCAGATTTTTCCTACATAAAAGAAGAGACTAATCCCTAGAGATGCATTCTGTCCCAGCTGCATCTGTTCTGCTGCTGTCAGTTGGATCTGCATAGCCTGCTTCTACCAAGCAACTGTACCCTAACCTGTGCTTTATGGTCATGGGCTCCTCTGTTATCACTGTTTTTTTAGCTTGAGAACCAGGTTGATAAGGATTTTCAAAGGAACTAGTCTATTTACAATATTACTGGGTTTAGGTGTCTGTTAAGCTGAAACATCACACTCAAAATTGATGAAGCTCAGTGAGTTTAGAAGCAAGAGTTTAGTGCCACAAAGTGTATCATTTTATACCAACAGACACTTTGCCATTATTCCACTGGGCTGCACTAAGCTCTTCTGGAATATGTTTTCTCTTTCTCCTTTATTAGAAAATTTTAGCTGTTGTTTAAGTTCTGGAAGGCTGCTATAAGTTCTCCTCAGAGCCTTCTCTGATCTGAACAAGCACAGTTCTCTTAGCCGATGTTCATCGGAGAGGTGCTCCGGTCCCCTCATTACCTTCATGGCCCCCAGAGCTGGATGCAGTACTGCAGGCTGGGGTCTCACAAGAGCGGAGTAGAGGGGGAGAATCACCTCCCTTGACCTGCTGGTCACACTTCTTTTGATGCAGCCTGGGATACGGTTGGTTTTTGGGCTGTGAGCACACGCTGCTGGCTCATGTGCATGGGTCACTGCTTCTCATCAGCCAACATCCCCAAGTCTTTCTCCTCAGTGCTGCTCACAATCCAGTCTCTGCCCAGCCTGTATTTGTGCTTGGGATTGCCCCAGCCCAGGCGCAGGACTTTGCACTCAGCCCTGTTGAACTACATGAACTACATTGGCAAACTTTCTGAGGGTGCACTCAATCTCCCTGTCCATGCCGCCAACAAAGATCTTAAACAGCTCTGGTCCCAAGACTGATTCATGAGGAACACCACTTGTCACTAATCTCCACTGTCTTGACTTGGACATCGAGCTGTTGACCACAGCTCTTTGAATCCGATCATTTAGCCAGTTCCTTACCAGCTGAGCAGTCCATCTGTAAAATCCATGCCTCTCCAGTTTACATAAAAGGATGCAATTCAAGACAGTGCAAAATACCTTGCACAAGTCCAGGTAGATGACATCAGTCACTCTTCCTTTATCTGCCAATGCTGTCACCACATCACAGAAGGCCAGCAAACTTGTCAGGCATGACTTGCCCTTAGTGAAGCCAAGTTGGCTGTCACCAATCACCTTCTTCTTGTTTATGCACCTTAGCATAGTTTCCAGGAGGATCTGCACTATGATCTTACTGGGCACTGAGGTGAGAATGACCGGCCTGTAGTTCCCCGGGCCTAATTTTTTTTTCTCCCTTTTTTAAAAATGGGGGTTATATTTCCCCCTTTCCAGTCAGTGAGAACTTCACCGGACAGCCATGACTTCTCAAATATGACGGATAATAGCTTGGCTGCTTCTTCCACCAGTTCCCTGATGACCCACAGATGCATATCATCAGGTCCAATAGATTTATGCACCTTCAGGTTCCATAGATGATCTCCAACCTCATCTTCTCCTACAGTGGGTGGCTCTTCATTCTCCCAATCTCTGCTTTGCCTTCTGTCACTTGTGCAGGTGGCTGGAGCTCTTGCCAAAGTGAAGACTAAGGCAAAGAAGTCATTGAGTACCTCAGCCTTCTTCATGCCCCAGGTAACTTGATCTTCCATTTCCTTCTGGAGGGGGGCACACTTTCCCTTGTCTTCTTTTTATTATTGACATACCTATGTGAGTTTTTCTTGTTGCCTTTAATGTCCTTGGTCAGATTAAGTTCTGCCAGGGCTTTAGCTTTCCTAACCGGATCGCTGGCTGCTCTGACTATTTCTCTATATTCTTCCCAACCTAGCCATCCTTGCTTCCACCCTCTGTAGGTCTCCTTTTTATGCTAGAGCTTGCTAAGTAGCTCCTTGTTCATCCTTGTTTAACCTTGTTCAAACATGAAATGTATCCAAGAAAAGGAGGTAGGAGACTGCATGTAGATGGAGGTGACCCAAGAGGGTCACACACACTATCTGGAAATGCTGCCAGCTGCCAACTGCTCTTGGCTCTCATAAAGAGAAGTAAAACACAGTTATCTGCATATCAGGCAGAACAGACTGAGACCATTCTTTGCAAGATGGAACATCTATGTAGCTGATGCTTCTTGCCCTGCAGACCAAGCCCCAAGCTGAAACAGCCTCCTCTGACTCTGAGCACATCTGCATTTGCAGATGCAACCTGCAGCCTGTTTGGTGAGCAGCCCACTCTTTAAACACCGAGGAGCTGCAGGTCCCTGAGGCTTGGGTGGGGAGAAGCAGGTGAGCGACAAGTTGGAGGGAAAACAACAGTGAAAATAGATCTGTGCTGCATAGCAGAGTTTGGTTTTCCCTACTGCTAGGCCAAGGTGTAAGATAAAAGCCCCTGCAGTCCTTGCTCAGCTTCCCTTGTCTATCTGCCATCACCGGCTCGACCACCAGATGTCGGCACCGAACAGAACACAGGAGTGTATCCCGGGAAAAAGCACTTGGGAAAAGTAAGGGAGGCCGAAGCGGCAGGGAGGGGAAGTGCAAACGGAGCTTGCACTTGAGCACCAGGCTTGAACACTCTTGAGACAGGGATGATCCTCAGGCCCCTCTTGTCGAGCTTTCATTTCATACTGCAGGACTACATTCCCAGCACCGGGGATGCTGAACTAGGGCTGATCTCTGAAGAGTGAGAGGAAAAAGGGAGATTCCTCCAGTTCCAATTGGTGTAGGATCATAGAATCACAGAATGGTTTGGATTGGGAAAAGCCTTCAGAGCTCATCTAGTCCAGCCCCTCTGCAATGAGCAGGTGGGACATCTTCAACTAGATCAGGTTGCCCAGAACCACATCCAGCCTGGCCTTGAATGCCTACAGGAATGGCATAACCAGCACCTCTGTGGGCAACCTGTGCTGTGTTGTACCACCCTCACTGTAAAACATTTCCTCCTCACGCCCAGCCTGATCTTCCCTCTTTCAATTTAGCACCATTGCCCTTAATCCTATTGCAACAGGCCCTGCTAAAATGTCTCTCTCCAGCTTTCTCACAGGCTCCTTTTAAGTACTGAAGATTGCAGCGTCACTGTCCTAGAGGCTACAGGTTGGGGTCAGATCAAGTCTGCTTGGCAGCAGGGTTGTGCATGCAGCTTTTCAGCTGTTGTACAGTCCCTTTCTCATGGTTTCGCAGGGTGTTTGAAAGCTTGATTTGAACGCAGCTGTTTTGAATCACCAGAATCATGCCAGGAGAGAACAGCCCTTGTGAAACCTGTACTCTACCAAGAATCAGTGTTGGCCACAGAGGCCATGTTCCGTTCTGGAGGGAGCTGTGTTTCTCCAGCCTGGGTGAAGACAGACCCTGGGGCATGAGAACAGGAGGGCTGTGCAGTGAGGCTTGGGGGCCAGTTAGAGAGAACAAGGGCTGCGGCTCCATTGCAGCTCAGCCGACAGTGCACTGCCCTGCAAAGGGCAGTGGAAATCAAGCAGTCAAACACTTCTCAGCATGGCCCAAGCTGGGCCCTGCGCTTACCCCTCTGCGAAGTGGAATGTGCTGAGGAGCCTGGTCCGTCCCCGCGCTCCTGACCCTGCCGGCCCGCCACAGGTACCCGCCTCCCTCCCGACCCTGGACGCGGCGCCGGCGGCTCCCCTGGCCCTGTGCACACCCGTCAGTCCCTGTTGCGGACAGCCCAGCACCGCCGCAGCGCCGCGGGAGGCACGGGCGGACACGGACACTGCCGCGGCTGCTCCCCCCCCGGCCCCGCCGCGCCTCCCGGCCGCCCGCGACAGGCAGCGGCGTTCCCGCCCAGCCCGGCTCCGCAGCGAGCGCGGGAGCATCAACCTCCGCGCCTGCCGCCGCTCGGCCACGGCCCCGGTCCCGGTCCCGGTCCCGGTTGCGGTCCCGGTCCAGCCGAGCGCGCAGG
>JBCJKH010031689.1:0-15408 GCA_039877255.1 Loriculus beryllinus
CCTGCTTATGGCAGGGGGGTTGGAACTGGATGATCTTAAGGTCCTTTCCAACCCTAACTATTCTATGATTCTATGTTTATATATATAATGTCCCTGAAGCCTGAGTACCAAATAAAATGTCCAGGAGCCAAAATTAGTGCACAGAAATAGATTTAAAAGAAGTATTTTGCAATCATCGTGCTTTTCTCTAGACCTGTGCTACTGACCATTGTTGTGGGCAGGAGTTGGTGGATCTGTGGTCTGACCCAGCACTGCTGGTTTTGTGTTCTTGCATTTTCTGTTGTACTGTTTAAAAGGTAGGAGAAGTCATTCCTGAGTCCCCCTACTTCATCTAAGACATGGGGGAATGTCTACAGTGGATAGTGGAGCAATGCCATCCACACACAAGGAGGGAGCCGGAACAGCAGGATGCAGTGCAGCACTGCAGGGCTTGATACCTGTTCAGCCAGGCATTGTGGTGCAGGTTCCAGTTGCTTTGGGATAAAGATCCTAGAAATCTCAGTGCAGGATAAGCCCAGGCATCCCTGTTTTCATCTGGTGCATGTGCCCTGAGTTCTAGCTTACCTATGCTGGTACAAGTTTGGCATAGTTTGGTGAAGTCATTAAAATACTAGTGATGTGGTATGAGTATGGTCAGAATCATTCCTACTATTTCAGTGGCTTTCTGAAATGTCATACCAGCTAAGTTTAATGAGAATGGCGCAGATAGTGTGGGGAGCTTGTTCTGCTCCCAAATGTTTTGCTCCGGGGAAAAATACATTGATTCAAAGCACAGTAATTTGGGTAATAGTGGGGTGGGTTTGGCTTTGGTTTTGGTTTTTTTTTTTTTTTTTTTTTCTAATATAGAAGCTATGTTTGGAAAAGCTTTCAGCAGTTGTACAAGTTTTCCCTGCAAAATTCAAACTGAAGAAAAATCATTGGAAAGTTTTCTCTGGAGGTGTTGTGGGAAGATAAAGTTTTGATGAAAGAAACTTCACTCTGCTAACAGGTGACAATAATAAAAAGAATGACCTCATTTCACAGACTCTGCAGAAAAAGCCTTAAAATGCCAGCTGGCCCCATGAGAGATGATCTGGGAGCTTTGACTGATAAAGAAGGAATTCTTAGAAGTGCACTCTCCAGAAAGTAAAAAACCCTCAATGTTTCTCTCACAGGTTTCAGCATTGGTAGACTTTAGAACAATGTTCTCTGCTGTCTTGGTTTCTTGGCTTAGCTGCCAGTTTTACCCTTTTTTTACCAAAAAAGTGTCTGAATTTAAATGGAGAAGCTTCCTGTATAACCACAGAGGAAGGAACTCTGAACTTTAGCTTTGTGTACTGTGAAATGTGTACTATGGTAGCAACTGAATAAAAGAAAACTGCATTTTAGGCTATGTTTAGAAAAATGAGGACTTGCACCACTCATTGCACTTGCCTCTTCCTGAATTTAGAAGGTCATGAGGAGTTTTACCTCAGTGTTTCAAATTAAAATCCTCTTTACATGCGTTTTAAGAAGGTGGGGAATAAAATCAATGTATTGGAAAAAGCATATTCTTCTCCTCTTAGGCACCAAATAATACGTAAACAGTAATAGTTTCTCTTGCAGCATTTTCCCTGCTCATCTTCTGTTTCTGGCAGAAAATGGCTTAATTATTGTCTTTTGGATCATTTAAACATCTAAAAATACATGTTTTCAGCCATTCCACCATAAATGGATAAAAAACAAAATGGATACATAAGTGTTTGGAACCAGATATCAACTTCAGATCAGTTTATGATAACATTCAAAGTTTTATTTTGAGCAAGCCATGGCAGTGCTCGGAGTTGAGCCCTGGGAGTTTAAGCGTGATTCCTGTTCCTGTACCAAATGTAACTTTATACTTTCTTCTGTGTCCTTCTATGTCCATCTAATAGCAACCACTGCACAGGGTTCCAGTATCCACAAAAGTCCCATATACCTCTTGTTCTAGGGCGGTGGCTTTGAAGCAGCTGTGAATTGCTTTCACATGTTTTTTCCTTCCTCTTTGCAATTGTGATGCTACCCTGCCATTTATCATTTCCCACATGAGATCCTTTCAAAACTGGGTCTCAAATTGTCTACAGTATATATATTATCTACTCTCTCTGTATGTATCTAATTTTCTACAATATGTATATTAATTCTATTGTATTACCTCCTTATACCTAGCACAGGAAATTTTCCCCAGTTTTGGTCAGGATACAAGCAAAAGTCAATTGTTTGTGACAACTATTTTCCCCAAATGATTTCCTCTCATTCAGTCACTCAGATCAATGTGTGTAGAGTAGCTAGAAAACAGCAGAAATTAGCATCCCACGATTAATATCTTCTAAGCTGATTTGACAAGATTTTCCTGTTTGTTTTGGGGTTTTTTGTTGGTTTTATTTTTCTCGTAGGAATTTCATCATTGGTCAGAAGTTCGATTTATCTGAGCAAACCTCTTGGCAGTTTGTGTGACATGGTGCTGATAAACAGCCTGGAATAACTCTATCCAGTATGTGTTCGCTACTGTGTCTGGTTTTCTTTCTCTAAAACTAAAGGTATTTTGTTGTCAGTTAGCTGGCAATTTAGGCAATAACTGTGGATAGCTACACAGTAGTGGCATTACACTCTTGCTCTTAGAGTTTTAGATTATTGTGTAAATGATGGAATATTGTTACTGTGATTAATAACTGCAGTGATAATACTGTAAAGAAAAAAGAGGTGTATTTTTCTTCCCTGCTTTCATGTTACGTATTATTCATATTATGTTTGAGAGGTAAAATAACTTCTCTGGGGGATGTTTTTCATATGGATTTTATCTGTTAACTATTATGGAAACCTGATAAAATTTTAGGCTCCTTGTAAATTTAGATTCTTCCACTCTTTCCTCCACAAAAATATTTGCCAAAATTAGATATCTAGTCACAGTTTGTGCATGGAGATATTATTGTGGGAGCAGTTTCCATACTTAATCAAGCTTAAATTTTTCTACAGCAAGCCTGTAACCATTCTGCTCTGGGTCAGCTTGTTGAAGTACATTTTGATGAGCACAAAGACTCTGCAAGCAGAATATTCACAATATTAAATCCTAAACGAGTTATTTATTAGGCAATACACAAAGTAGATAGGTAGAACTTGGGAGCTATTAAGCGAAGTGGTCCTAGTAAAGTACGTGGTGAGCTGAGCAGTTGTCAGCAAGTGAGCACAGAATGGGCTCTGCAGCCCCCTGGAATTGACTGTATCTCTGGTGCTCACTTGTGGTCTTTCAACTTCATGTTTTTCCTAAAGAGCTTGATATCTTCATCTCAGTGCTTTTCCTCCCAAGCTCTTGGATGTTAAATGTTTCCATCTCCAAGTCTTAGCTCTGCCTGCAGCTGCACCTTTTTTTACCATGTTCTGTGGAGTTTATTGCACTTTAGCAGTTCACCTGTATGTCTCTGCCTGACTTGTTGCGGAAGGCAGCAGATGTGTGGATGGTGAGGTTCATGGGCAGAAGATAACAGGGGCAATGGTAGCTCATGTAGCTGCTTCCTGCCTCTGACACAGAGTTCCTGCGTGGTGATGAGCAATTTGCTTGAAACAAATAGTCATTAGTTGTTGTCTTCTGGTTTCCTGGAATTTCTTAATTTCAGAGAGGCTGACTTTACAGCAGGACATGCCTACAATACAAGGCACTTGGGCCCGTTGCAAAAAAAACATACATAAAACAAGAAATCTAGCCTAGCCATTTGAGGAGAAAATAATAACTGAAGGTTGGCCAATACTGCCTCAGTTCCAGAAAAATCTGCTTAAAAACTTTGTCATACTTGCTTGTTTAGCAGAGGAGGATATTTTTTAGCTGTGTCATAGCTACTAGCAATCTTTTAATGTGAAGTGAAACAAAACTTGCATGTAAACAGTTTTAATCAGCAGGCTGTGAATGAGCTTGAGTTAAATGTGTGGTAAAAATAGAGAAGCCACAGACTAGAATGTTTTTCTACTGATTTTCTTTTAATAATTCATAGAATTGTAGGCTTTTCAAACTATCTTCTTTTTGCTAAAACGGAAGCAACTCTAGAAGTAATAAAAATATTCTAATAATTCTTTTATGGAAATTGGTGTCCTACATATGATTTGTCATAATTTGTACGATTTGGCTGTATTTGTAACACCTATTTCTCCTCCTGTTTTGGAGAAAGTTACGAAAAACTGTTCATAATATGCTGTGGGCAAGAAGTGCTTTCTTCATCCTGTAGGCAATTATGTTATGCCTTGAAGCATGAGATTTGATTAACCCATCCCATTGTATAAGATTGCACAGCTGGAAATTTCATTGACTATTGTACTCGCTTTCTGCAGTGCCTGAATGCAGCTTGATATCTCGTGTAGTGACTTTGCCAAGTGCTATGTCCTGGCATTTTGACAGTGGTGAGATATGGCCATGATGTTTTGGCTGCACATAGCAGCTCTTGGGACAACAAAGACAACACTATAGCACTTTATATAGACTGTATGACAACCACTGCTCCCTCTTTGCGCAAGCTACTGAGTGCAGATCACGTCTGGTCTCTGCCCCTCCTTTGCTGACTAATGAAAGGTCTCTTCCCTTTCCCTCTTCCCTCTCATTTCTTGTAGGATTTATTTCCTCAAAAAAGAGAAGTAAGAAGGATCTCTGTTGCTCTCATCTAAGGTGTTTCATGCATAATGCCCAATTTTACCATGGAGTGTCTTTCAATCAATCCTTTTTGTGTAATGGTATATTGTGTCTGATTTAAATCGGATCACCTACCAAAAGCATAGGCTTCAGGAGAGCCTACTATGATTGCTCATCACTGTCACATAGAATTACTGCATTTCTAGATGGCATAACCTGCTATGTTGAATTCATGGGCTTCAGGAAACTGAATTATATTTTATGGAATATTGTGTCCATTGCCCTACTTATATGTGAATAGAGTAAGATTGTGCTTGACCCGAAAAGGTTACAGCTTAATTCAAGAAGAAAAACAATGCATTTAAAAGTAAAATAAGATAGGATGAGAGTAAGTAGTGTTGGAATACTGTAATAATTAACTTAAAGAATTTTATCTCTTGAAAATAAGTTTTGAAGATTCTTTTCTCTGAGCAGTCCCATTTCCTCATGTGAAAAAGGTAGAAGGGCATAATGAGCCTTTTTACCACCTGTCAAGTGTGAGGAAATTAAGTTCAAACAATACTTTTTTTAAGGATGAATAATCTGTGCTTTGTCAGTCTGATGTTATAGAATTGTACATCATAACTGTGTCTGAATATAAATGCTCAATGAGCTACTCTCACTTAATTGTCCTAGAGTGGTGTTTATACCTCCCCAAGAATATCGCAAGTATGGCTGGAAGCCCCGTGTGTTAACTACAGAGTTAATGGATGGCTCTTGCTTCAGAGTTAACGGTTGTTAGTATTAACAAAGACTGTGTCAGAATCAAACATTTATCTACCTATGACTGCTAGGGTTTTAGTTGGAGTTTTTTTTTGTTTGTTTTTTTCCCACTGATCCTAATGGGACTATATTGTTGTAAACATTAATTATTTGATAGAAAAGATTTTTCTACTTGTGTTTGGAGTAAACAGAAGAGCTATTGCAAGACGGGCACAAGTTTGGTTGGGTTTTTTTGTGAGTTTTCATTTTTAATATTTGTTCCTTATTTGACAGTGCTTCATTACTTTGCATTCCCATCCTAAGAAAGGTGATAGTTACTGAATGGCAAAGAACAGCTGTATCTAAGCTTTGCTTTCTAGTGCCATACATGCTGTGGGGACTGTCATGGCTGATTTGTTCTCAACACTCCCGGCTAGCGCCTAGCCCTGTTCCCCTTCCTCCGTCCCTCTCAAGTTAGGGAGCAGCAAGCTTTCTTAGTGTTATCCAGATCAGATTAACAAATACGGATGTGTACAAGGCTCTGCATCCTTCTATTTTGGGTGTCCTTATGTCAAAAGATACCTTCACCTGGTGTTGGGATTGACAGATTTCAACCAATTGCTTGCTTATGCACCAAACGAGTCTGTATAGCACGAGATGTGTGATCCTGGCCGGACATGCTCACTCTGCATTCAAAGCTGGTGTCAGTTATCTGCACTGGACAGCATGGTCCTATCAACTCTGTGCCCCAGCTTTGGAAATCCTAAGGCTGTGTGCAATGGCAGATTGTTTTATAAGTTCTAGTAGGTTCATATGATCAGGGAAATACTTTTCTTTGAAGAAAGGCAGACTGGACAATGTCCCTTCTACGTTGTCCTACACAGGAAGAGAAGATCCGCAAGCACACCTTCAGTGCAGTTTCCCTTTCCCTTCAAAATGTTTCTTCTGTACAGAGTGATGGGAAATAAATAGCAGTGATTTATTTACTTGATTTTTATTTTTTTATAATATTTGGAGATGTCTGATCTGATACTTTGAATGATCACTCACACCAGGATTATGCAGCAAGTTATCAGCATTATTATCTATTTCAAATGTAGGTCTGAGTTGCACAAAGGGAAAAATCCTGGGAAATCACAGGAAAACTCAAAACCCAGACATGTATTATTTTATGGAATCAGGCTATACCTGAAGGTCATTTAGCTGAGGTAATCTTATAGTGTATGAGTTGTTTTATTCTATGTTTAATGTGTGTTGCTAATTGCAGTGTTGTACATAGGCCTTCTTGCAATCTTAGTGTCAGGCTGTCAGAGAAAGAGCAACCAAATTAGGTTAGATTGACTGCTGGCCATGCTGTAATCACCACTGAGGTAAAGCTGGGTTGCAGTGCTGTGAGTAATGCTACAAATTGCTATAATGTCCAAGTTCTTTTCTAAGTATGAGCAGCACCGCAAAATGCCAGCTAAAGCATTAACTGGGTTTTTGTTACTAAATATTTATTCTGAGGTGAATTGTACTGGGAAGACACAGAATTTATGCTACCAAACGTGTATCTTCTTGAAATATGTCTAGCAGGCAAACACTGAGAGAAGAGTTAACAGATGCCATGGGCGCTGGAGAAGTGCGTTTTTTGTGAAGTCCTTTTTTACTGTAATTACAGCTGAGAAGACAATCTCCAGCAAGGCATTAAATTAGGTCAACAGCTAAAAAAAGCTTGGGAAGAGACATTGATGACAGCAAGCGGTATATATACAGGAAATAAACGGCAGTGTGATGCTGGGTGTGTAGGCTTTTAAATGCTGTAAGGGTGCCATTAACATATAAGTAATAATACATTAGAGAAAATATGGCTATCATGATGAAAAATTCTCAGATGTTAAAGGCATTAGGCTCAGCAGACTGCTTCTAATCCTATGGGACTGATTACTCTGTAGTAGCTGTATCTCCTGGAATCATCTTGTACAGTAGCTATTATAAAATATATTAGTTCTTATTATTTAAAGAAGCTATGTGGATGAGTGCTGTCATCATTAAAAGATTGCAGGTATAAGCTTTTCAGGCATTTGCTTGTCCTCCCATTGTCCCCTGCTAAGATCTTACAGAGCCAAACTGAATCCTGGTCTATGGTTAAAAATTAAACAAAAATCCTGTGTCGGGTATTCACGTTCATGTGCAGGGCAGAGCAAAACTGTCTTTTCAGATTCATTGCACACATTAAGTGCAGAATTGGAGGAGTTGACAAGTTATCTATTTTAAAGATGAGGAGGAGGCTCTTGCCTTGAGGTTACCATTCAAAGAAAAGATGAGATTTTGTCGGAGGCAGAAATCTGGAGAAGCCAAGGCAGAAGGGGTCTCACATGATAAGTCACTGGGGCTGAGCAGTGTTCGCCTGAGGAGCTTGATCCCTGATCACAAAAATTAAGTACTTTGCACTTACAGACCACTAACAGACTCCACAGTGACACATGGAACAAAGGCAGCCTCAGCAGCTTCGTTAATGAGTTTAAGTGGTGGCTCAGTGTCTAGGCCCACATCACAGCTTCAGCACATACTGTACTCCATGCTGTAGAGAGTCTGACCTCCCACCTCTGCTCCCTGGCTGCCTGCAGCCTCACTGAAGCCACGGTGGTGGGCTCCCAGCACACCTCTTGGCTTCTTTGCCATTGCCACTGTGTGTCTTGTTCCCACCATACCATTTTCATTTGGTTACTTACCATAGGGTCTGGTCTTCTGTTTGCTGGTGGTGTCTGGGGTTCACTAATAAATGTAAATTTTAGTGATGCGTCAAAAGGGTGCTTTCAGCAGTCTTGGGTAACAATAGATCAAGAAGGAGAGTGCTGTGCAGAACAGCTTGAATCTCTGCTGCACCATTCACTGCGCTTCCCTCCGTGGTTAATTTTTTGTGTAGACTGAACAGTTAAAGGAACATAAAAATGTATTTTCTAGTGCCTCGCTGCCTCTTGAGTATCTGAAACTGATGCACACTGCAGGTTTTGTAAACACTACATGCATCCTGAAACTACTCAGAGAGGGGACAGTTGGTTACACTGAATTTGTCCGGTTACACTGAATTTGTCCAGTCACACTGATACTGTTCCACAAACAGTTGCATTTGAATACTTGATGGCTGTTATTCATACAAATGTGACTAAGAGTTCTGAGTCAGTCACAGTGTAGGAAGCCTATATGCAAAGTTTCTTTCGCAGCTCTGCCAGTGCATCCCAATCCTGATTTTCAGCAATTTCTTGTGCTGTTTCAGTCTTGGACCTTCTCCCCACCATGGTCATCACAAAGCACATAAACAGATGCACATAGGTACACAGCTCTAACAGTGTGCCTCCCTTCTGATGCCATTTTTCTATTCCAGCCCAGGCTTCCAAACTGATCTGTCAACCTGACTCAGATCTGATCTGCAGCACAGCTTATTGCTGGTCATAAATCACTTCACTGACATCCAGGTCTGCAGTACTGTTACAGAAGACACAACAGATTAGCATGGAGAGGAAAAGGGGGTATAACCTGGTCTTATCAGCCTAAATAAGCTGGAAAATACACACATCCTTAAAGTTGTTACAGAATTATACTCAAGAATGACGGGGCACTGTACTAGTGATGAGGTGTCCAGGAAAAATGCAGTGTGGAAATTTATGTGTCTAACAAAGTGAAGCAACATAGCACTCCTTTAAGTATGCACTCGTGTGTTTGTTATTTATGATTGGTGACTGTAGCACTGAAAATGGAGAAGGGTAAAATGTTGACCATTTCCAGGGAAAGTAATGCCAAGGAAGAAGGTGCTGTTGAACAGTCCAGGCTACATTTGGTGTAATTTTTGCCTTGTGTTCTGAAATTGAGAAATCCCTTGTATGTAATCGTGGTTCAGTTGCTGTAACTGTAGGTCAAGAGAAATGGTGGCAGACTCAGCTGACTTTCACCTGCCAGTGAAGGCATGGACTGGCTTTAGGCTTTCCAAGTCCCACTGAGAAACACTGGGTGAAATTCCAGCTTTGATTTTTATTTGCTTTGCTCTGAATATGACCAGGAGTAACAGATCCAACAAATATGCTTTCTCAGGTCACTGCTGCCACAGGAGGGAGAGCTTTTGTCAATACTTTTATGGAAATGTGTATTGCACATAAAAGGTACTTTTTTAACTCTACAATTTTGCATTAAGCTTTATTTAGCTTAAATGCATTCTATTCTCAGATGGACCAGAGTTCTACAGTAGCCTTTCATGTTTTGTTGTACATTTATATAGTTTGAAGCCTCATTTGAAATAAATATGCGATTTTCAGATGCTGCTTTGAATGAGAAAACATCTGTTATCTAGGTGTTGAATAAAACAAGAGTGTTCAGGGTAATATGCGCATTCTAAGATTATTTCCTTTGCTCTCACTGTCGTAAATGAGTACTAAAAGTAAAAAAAAAAAAAAAAAAAAAAAGGAAAAAACAAAGAAAAAACTAAGGTACCTGTTTAGAGTGGGAAAAAGCTGACAGTTATGGAATAGTGGCAATGAAAATAAAACCAAGGGGGAACTAAAGTGTAACAAGAACAAAATACAGCACCTTTGTCTATCATCTGGGCTGTCAGCGAAGTGATGTGACCAACATTAGTCTTGGCGTAATTAATTAATAAGTCACTCCTTACATTGTCAAAGACTCTTACAAAGCTGCTAGACCTTTGCCAAAGGTAGTACATACAACCCCCCAAAACACGCAGCTAAAGAAAACAAACAAATCTTCTGAAATTGAGTCTCTAAGTGAAATGCTTCAGTTTTTTGCTAGTGCAGGCTTTTTGATGAACTGGGCAGATTATCTCTCAAGGACACGTGCTCAAAACAAAATTGCTGAAGTTGAGCAACTCAGGGGAAGTTTGGGTGGCTGAAGGCACGTGTTTTTCCAATCACTGTCTAGAAGGAATATGCCGTATATAAGACAAGAAGATCCTAGATATGTGCCATGGTTTGGGCTTTTTGTGAGTCTGCTTTCAGCTGGTGGGCTCTCTCCAATGACAGAAGACAGGTGAAGGGTCCCATATTGCAGACACACTTGTTCTGCTTTGATCTACCCAGCCTTCTGAGGCTTTCAAGTTGTTAAATTTGGGATATTTGCCACTTGGGAGCCAAAGTTAACTGACTACCATGATTCATTGCTTAAAGGCTGATGTTTCTACAGTCACCTGCACAGTAAGGTATGTATAACAGCCATACCTGTTACAGTGTGATTTCCAGTGATTAACAGGTTAAAAAGAGGGGAGCTGATGGTTTAGCTGATAAACTGGTGTCTCCTCAGAAGTACTTACCAGTGCATTGCTGGAGGTCAGATCTAGAGGAAGAATGGAAGATGTATAAACAGAACTGACTGTTTGCAGGTGTTCAGTGCAGGCTATGACAAGATGAGAGTGCTGGGGATGAGTTTGATGGGAACCTTGCTATGGCGGCTTCACAATATTATTATTCTGAATGCTACCCCCTGTACAAGAGAGACTGGAAGGAGTTTGTGGTCTCTAGCCTTAGCTGCACTCCTTCACATCCCAGCATAACACCATAAAGCTATTTTGAAATGGTGTTGGTGCTAAGACATCAGTGTGAACTGCAGTGTAAGAGTGTAAGTATAGATTTGCTTCTGCAGAGTTTGCTGGGGGGAATTTGCACTTTCTGTCACACACACAGCTGGGGGCACTGATATCCTAAGCTGCTGCAGTGGTTCATTCAGCAAGTGCAAGTTGAAGCGACCTGCGTGTACAACAGGCACTCTGTATAATCCTCCTGTGAACTTGCAATCCCTGAATCATGGTCGTGTGCTGACTGGCATTTCTGAAGGGAGTTATGACTGCTAGAAACTGTGAGCATGATTTCAAGACATAAGTGAACGTAACTGTGGTAGCAACCTCACAGTGTTTGTGAGTGTTCTTCTCCGGATCAGGAGCTTCGAAATATCAAGCTAATGCTCAGTCAGGTGGGATGGAAACAAGGCAAGGAAATGCAACAGTTTTCCCTTTGAATCTTGGTGTTATGCTTGAGGCAGTCTGCCTCTTTCAGCTGCGACATTTCTTGCATGAGAAATGTCATTTCTTCATTTCTTGGAAGAACCTGTCAAAGGAGCTCTGGAGAGGGGAGAGCTACACAGAGGGCTTGGCCATGCACCATGCAGGCAGCTGCTGCAGTGGTGGTATCAGCCGTTGGTGAATTCCAGGTTTCCTCACTGTTTGTCTCCTGAGGGCTCTTGTGAAAGCATGTGCAGCTGCACCACATGACCTCCCAAGTAACAGCATGTGAAGAAGATATTCCATTTTCATTAGCTAAGATAGTTGCTATTAATTAAGCAATGTAAAAAGCCTCTGAGTTAGGTGCAAATTGAATTTTCCTTTTAAGGATGCTCGTGAAGGTGTGCTTATAATTAAAGATAGCTTGCTTGGCTAGGTAAGAGCCATTTTACTTGCTGTGTCTGTGCAGGAAGCTGCATCTGTTTCCACTAGCTGTTGCACATGCACAGGTGAATTTGACTCAATTTGCCCAAATTAACCCATGCAGCAGGTTTGAACAGGGCTGAGGATGCAGCATAGCCTGTCCCCGGGTCCCCAGCATGCCTGCTCCAGCTTTTATTTATTTACCCAAGTGATGTTTGGGCATTTGATTTTAAATGTGTTAGAGAAACACCTTTTAAAATCAAAGAGAAGATGATCAAGCAATTCTCTTCATCTCCAGTTGCTGTCTATGACTTGGAGAAAACAGCAGGTTAAATTTCCTAGCCTGTGCCTGAGTCAGGGAGGCTCTGCCACCTTGGGGTTCACTTTTCCATAACCCCTCACCCAGCTGTGCAGGTCACTGGCTATTTCTCCCAAAATAGTTTGCACTCATTTCTCATTCAGTTAATAAGGGCAAAAACCCAAGGTTCATGTCAATTGCAATTAAAAATGTCCCTGGACTATGTTTGGACTCCCAATGCTAACAATAATAGCAATTGCTTTTGCATTTGTAGGTTGCTTATGCCTTAGTGATGATATTCCCAATTCATAAATGTGATTCAGTGCAATATAAGCAGCAGAATTTGTATGAAGCAGCATCCTGTAACTTGTGTAGTCACAAGTTATTTTAAAACTTGTGTAGAGAGAGAAAGCTAAACTGACAGAACATTGATTTTCCTAAATTTCTGTTTAGAAAGAGAAAAACACTTAAGTTGCACGTCTTTACAGTTCCTTGAAGTCCTTATTGAGAAAAAGACTTGTAGAAGAGCTGCTACTGATTTAAGAGACCAGATTGTGACCTGACCCTGCGCAAGGAAACTGAGCGTAAGACTGATCCCTCAGCAGTATGCTTTAAGAGACAGCATCTCAAGTCCAGATGCTGCTTAGGCAGCCCTGTTTGCCCTGCTCTGGAGGGCAACACATGCCATGGGAGAGGGCTGGTGGAGGAGCTGTGGCTTTATCCCCACTTGACCTCAGCCACTGGGGCTGGTTGGATGAATAAACTGCAGGAAAGGGAGAGATTTCTCATTTTGCTCTCCACAGGAGGAAATTCTGATAAAGAATAGCAGATAAAGCAGCAACAAGGATGGGTATACAGGTATTACAGCCTAAGTGCAAACTCTTAAAAATACTGGCCCAGCATTACCCCTTAGGGTGTACACTGCTCAAGTGTCTTATTGGGACTTCAAAGGAGGGGAGAGAAGGATATTTTCTGCTGCTTTAGTTTTCAATTCCTAGAGGAACAAAACAAAGGACTCCTTCAAAAAAGACAGGATTCTCTTATACCTTTTTTTATTTTTCAACCTAGGACAGAGCTATACAGCAATGAACAGGTATATATAGAATGTTCGTGCAAACATCACTTGTTTGTTTTGAGCTCAGCAAGATTTGCCTTTAGCATCATTCAGATGAAGCAAATGCACTAGGTTACACATAGCACTTTTAAATAAGTGCAATGCCATTGAAATGGTTTTAAATAACTCAAGAGATCTGGGGAAAGCTTTAGTAAAAGCCAAAAGCAATTCAGAGTAATATTACTTATGGATAATTCTTTTCTGTATTTACATGCACAGCGCTTATAGTAATAGTTGTTGGCTCAAAGATTTTTCATCAATCAAAGCGTAGCTGTTGTCAATGGCAGCCAGTCTAGTTCAGTGGCTTTACATGCAAGTATCCCTTCCTCATTATTGTCACAGATCCTCTGAACTGTTCTGTTCAGTTGGGTAATATTCAATGTACTTTAAATATCTATTTATTATTTTGTCAGTACATTGATATCAATATATTGTTAGTTTATATCTCTCAGTATGTTGTATATATTGATATATATATCAATCAATATATTGTACATATTGATACAGAGCTGACCTGCGGTTTGCTGTATGTGTAAGATCAACATGCATAGGAACAGAGCTGAAAAGAGTGAGCAAGCTATGCACACAGCTCCAGTGGCATGCACTTTAATAGACATGCTCATAAATTTTAGTAAACTGATCAATGAAATACATCAGAAAATTATTTGCAGCTGTGAATAAAAATTATACATAAAATCAGAGACTTCATCATCGAGAGTTATTTTTAAAAATTATAAAAGAATACCTTTTTAACATATTTTGTGGTAGCTCGTTTAGAAAAACTTCATGGCCAGATTTCTACTGAAACTCTCATGTACGTGAAAACCCACAAAGAATCAGAAAAACTACTGAAAGATACTGTGTAAGTGAGCAGTTTAAAACCAGCGAGGAGCCCTGGCTTTACTGAAGTTACCTGGAGATGTCAAAAATTTAGTGTCACTTGTTTTTAAATCTGCAAAGATGAAATGATGGTGTGGAAAGAGGCAGGGAGGGGGGTACAACTGTATCAATGCTATGTGAATGGGTATCTCAGGTGCTCTGGGATAACGATGCATAAAAGTGGGAAGTAACCTTTCCTGAAGCTCAGGAAACTGGTGATGAGCAGCTGCGTGTACTGAAATGAGAGGATCCAAAGTATTCTTTCAGTACATCTGGAAGCAAAGGCAAAATGCTTGTGGCCAGCCACTTGCTGCTATCAACAGGGTAGTAGGAAGGTCAGAAATCTAGACAGGATAAGAAACATCAAATACCAGGAAAATTAGCATTAACACACCTAAGGATGGATGAGACTTCAGAGGTTGCCAGCACTGTTATTGTGTGCTACAAAACTTTGCACTTAGGTATGTTAAAGGGTGCTAGTTCTTATTTCCAGGAAGATGAAAAATACTGTTTCTGACTCCATGGAGCAGGATGCATCAGGATGCAGGATAGCAAAAATGACCAGACAAATGATATGTAGAAGCTGGTGGTAAATCCTCTGTCTGAATAATGACTATGAGCAACAGAGAATAGAGACCTACGGATTATTTGGCTTTTGGAAAGCTTTTGCAGTGTTAGGTGCCTGATCTGCAAACCTATTAGTAGCCTGTACATCAGGAGCTGAACTGTGATAACACTTGAATTCAGACCTCCCTGCATATGAGCTCAAGCCCTGAGTGTGAAAGAGGAAGAACTGGTGTTGAATTTCTGGTAGAGACTGTCCTATCTCTCTGCAAGCATGTTGGATTGCTCAGGTCTGGGGTGCAGTTTAGAGTAAGCCCCTTCCAGCTGCTCATTTATATACTGGAGGACACCAGTAGATACAGGATGGCCATATGCACAGAAATGGCCTCAAATACGCTCAGGAATTCCAGCTTTGCCATGCAGTATGTAGTTCCCTTTTCCTTCCCTCTGGCTGTTCAGACATGTATTATTGATGGCCTTCCACCACCCTGCTCCTGCAGAGCTCTTGTGCACTGCTGAGCCAAAGCAGGTGCACAGACCAGCGTGGAGCCTGAGGGGCTGATCTCCAGGCTGTCAGGTCTTGTTTCTTTTCATGCATACTTCCTAGCACTAATACAGACCACTTCACACTGGCACAGAAACTGAAGAGGACTTGCAAAGAGTCTTTCTTGTTTTCATTATCCAGTTATTCGATCATTATTAATTTTCTTTTTAATATCTTACTGGTTGGCTGTGTAAGGAACACAGAGCTGTATCTTACGGAGCTGACTGTAGGTATAAGAGAATTCTGCTAC
>JBCJKH010031691.1:0-18370 GCA_039877255.1 Loriculus beryllinus
TGACCAAGGACTTTGTGAGTCTCATGCTCTGCCAGGGAGGAGGGGAAGCTGGGAGGAAGCAGAGACAGGACACCTGATCCAAACTAACCAAAGATGCATTCCATACCACAGCACGTCATACCCACTATATAAACTGGGGGGCAATTACCTGTAAGGGCTAGGTCACTGCTCGGTCGAGCTGGGTATCGGTCAGCAGGTGGTGAGCAGTTGTATTCTCTTCCCCTGTTATTTCCCTTATCACTATTATTATTGGTGGTAGCAGCAGTGATTTGTGTTATACCTTAGTTACTGCACTGTTCTTTCTCAACCCCTGGGAGTTACATTCTTGTTTGATTCTCCTCCCCATCCCTCTGGGAGATGGGGGAGGAAGGGGCTGGGGAGGGAGCGAACTGCTGTGTGGCTGAGTTGCCGACTGGGCTTAAATCACGACATTCAGATTTGACAGGTTTTGTGTAGAGCCTTGATTTCAGCTCATTCTTCTCTTCAGCCATATGATTTACAGGTGTCGCAATACCACATTTATTGTAGGTCTTACTCCCTCTGTTCTAACATTTGGTATCACGACTTCAAGGCATCTTGGGAGACAGCGTCTGGAAACAGAGTAGGCAGCACAGATATGGCCTTGATCCTGAGGAATTCTCAGGACATCTACTCTTAGTTTTTAGATAGAAGCAGAGTTGAACTCTGGACTGCGAGTCGCTTCTGACACATGCATTTCTATTTTTCTGAGAGAAATTTCAATTAAAACTGATTTCTGAAAGAGTAAATTTATTTTATTTTTTTTTTTTCATTTTAAAACTATTCTATTTTCATTGAATTCTTCCGCCTGGCATAAGAATGCACATGCTCAGAACTTAAGCTATTCAGCTTTCCATTAACCTCCTAAACATCTAGATACCAGGCACCTAAAGTTGTTGTTTTGCTGAGTCTGTTATTTGTGTAACTATGCTGACACCTGATATTTGTGTAACTGTTGTCAAATATTGGTATACATTGAAGATTTGGAAGAGAACAACAGATACTTTGTAATCTTTCCTTTAACCACTTTGCTTACAAGTAAAGCCACATGATTAACCTTGTAGCCACAAAACTGGCGATAGCCATTCCTTCATGTTTAGAGTTCCTATATAACTCCAGGTAACAAAAAAGCTTCAATAAAATGGATGTTCTCTCAAGGATAAATGGTCCCAAATAATTTTCAGACACAAATATGAGCTTGCAGCTTTCAACTCTCTGGACAAGAAAAGGAAAAAAGCCCTAAATAATGTATTCAATTATGTGGTATAGCTCTCTTGATCCCACGGTCTCTATTCATTGTGTGAGAATAGTAAGAACCAATTCAGTGGCAAAAATCCTACTTCACAGCAGTAGCAGAAGGGACTTGGAGGAATAGGGGAAATATCCTGTTAGAAGCTATTAGACAAGGTACATTCTCCAGCTGATCCTGAAGAGAATCCAAAAGGAAAGATCTGACAATAAAGATCATATTCCAAGTTCAGATGCACAACTTTCATCATATTAAATGTCCAGTGTGTATTTGGAGTGATAAAACATTAGCTTTAAAGAATACTTAGCAAATTTGGTCCCTGAATAACAGACTGAATAATCTTTAAAGTGCTCACTTTACACAAGCCATGTAAGAATATAAGTTTTACTGAAAAAAAAAATTATTATTTCCAAAAGTTACCAAGACTTTTTCTTTATGCACTTATGACACTCATGTGAGATTGAAGATAGAACTCTCATAAGTGACTGCTACTTATTTTCATTACATATGACACACTTGAAAACATTTGCTGAATCACTTTTCTGTCTAAAGAGAGACATTGTTAGAACATATATTTTTATCTTACTGCAATTTTCTTTTCATTAATAACAGTGGGAACGCTGTGTAATAACATGGCATTTATTGCATTTATTATTTTTGTTTTTGCTATGGCAAACTAAATTGTGTATGAGATCATGTAAAAGCAAATGTGGATTTTAGAAATAAGAGTCTTACAAGTACCATTCAGAAAGTTGCATTTAGTTAATTAGGTAACTGGGAGTATCTTACTGATTACAGGTACATTGAAAAGTTCTTCTATATATGTGCTTCTTCCATGGAACAGTGTAATTATCAGTAGCAATGCAAAACAGGGTTTCTAGTGCATAGAGAACCTGAGAGAAAGAACTTGGTAGTCTCAACTATTAATACTCAATAAAAGTCCAACTGTGAAGATTTCTTGTTTTGACTTTAAAGGAATTAGACTTGCAGCAAGACTAACACCCTAATCCAAAGGGATCAGGAGGTTGGGCAGTGATCTCTGTGTGATGGAACACAAAGACTGGAGCGGTAGAGACTGACCTTCCAAAACATGACAAGAATCAAAGATCTCGGAAGGGCAGAACCGTCCTTTCTCTGAGGTGTAATGAACATCCACTCCTCAGATGGACATCCCAGCTTGTCCCCCTGGACCTACATCAAAGCTATCTGTACTGAGGCAGCAAGCTGAAGCACTGCCTCATGTAACAGACCACAAGAGAAACATGAATCACACGCTGCAGGTTGAGCAGCCCTGCTTGCAGCCTCTGCTGCCACCCTTCCTTTTCTCTCTTCCCAGAACAAGTCTACCAGGTGCCAAAGGATGTGCTGCAGAGGCGACTGAGTGCTCTTTGCTGTGTTGAGAATAAGACTGATTTGGAGTCTGTAAGAAATAAAAAGGATGGAAAAGGCAGTTTCCCTGTATTTCAACATCTTCTATAACTTTGCAGGCTTTTCCACTATAAGCCGGGCCAATACTTCCTTCTTACCTTAGCAAGCATACAGCCTCTCTGAGTGGTTACAACAGATGTTAAATAACAAAATTCTCTGAAAATTAGACAAGTCAGTAATAAATCTGTGTTACTCTGTTCAAGTAAAGAACAGAGTATGAAGGATGGAAAATGAGTTACACATTTTTTTTTAATGAAATTATTTAATATTTTTAATTTTTATTGCCATATCTTTCAATTAAAGTAATATCTTTCCACGATGAATTACAATGATTCCGTATTTGGCTTGTGGTCTTATTTCTAACTCCTCTGTCTGCTTTTCATATTAGCTGATGTACTGATGAGTATTACACTTATAAAATTATATGACATGGATTCTACCATTGCATTACTGCAGCGGAACAGACCCCGAGCCAGCTCTGTTACAGCCAAAAGTAAGAAGAAATGGCTTTCACATTTAATTCATTAAATTGATGTGACAAGCATCTATTTAACCAACTATGGTGCTGACTGTAATGCAAAGGGTTTAAAGTAGATAAGCTAAATTAGTTATATTTTATAGAGACTGGTGTATGGCTAGAATTATCTATAATACAGAATTTGGAAAATGCTATACTCCACTGCATCAGCACTAATTTGAAACACCCTCATAGCTAATGCTCAAGATTTGCATTTCTAAATATGTGTGAAAATGAGAGCAAGTCAGGTTCATTTTTTTGCAGAAGGGCTTATTGAAAGGCTTCATAGTACAGAGGAGAGAACAACCATGAGCAGCCCCATATCAGGACTGCTCTCAAACAGCCATTAACTACTGCTCCCACATTAAAAGGACTGACAAGGATCATAAATTAGTACCGAAAGTATTTCAGTCACACTACCTGGCTCTTAAAATTACAGTTAAAGAAAATGCCAGTGGGATGACATTTACATGGCTGAGAACCATATCAAGGTTCTCCTAACCCTGGGAGGTCAAAATGCACTGCTGTTCTCTTCCTGCAGTTAGGACACAACTTCACTTTGCTAGTTGAATAAGAGAAAGGGATTTAAACGTCTTTTGTCTTCTGCCATGCCAAGCTGCTCATTTTTGTCTGTATAGAAAAGCTGAGATAATCTCTGATAATTTGACTGTTTGTGGGCTTCACTGCAAACACAAGGTGTGAAATGACCCATGTTAAAAATAAAAGCCTTCAAACAACCCTTTGGATTGTTTTTTAACTTATACCTGCATACATCTGTCACTTGGCTAACTGTCAAATAATTACATACACACACTACTGCCCAGCAGTCTCTGGAGGGTTTTAACCTGAGTTATGATGCTTGTCCTTCACACAGAAGGCAATAAGAAAGAACATTTTACTAAGGAAAGCTGCCTCAAAACCTGCTAGCTGCCTTCTCTCCTACTTTGACAGCCCAAGTGATTAGCTGCCACAAATGGTGCTTCCAACTATGCTCCCTGTTTGCACAGTAATTAAGTGAAGAGAAGACAGCAGCCATTAGCTAACACTCATTTTTAACAATACATTTATTGGATACTAGTAAATGATCAGCAATATTCACTGTGTACTCCTAACATCTCAGAGAAGATAGCCAGCTACAAAGGGAAGTTTGTGTCACTGAACTTTAGCTTTGACCTTGATCACATATGAATAAATTCAAAGTTCTGCTTTCAACACTTTGACTCTTTGGGGGAATATGCTACTAAAGCATTTGAAATATGTAGAGAAACTCAAGCCAGAAGGACACACATGAACTAACTTCCACAGATAGTTTAAGAAAGATGCTGAGATCAACAGAACTTCAAGACACTCTTTTATGACTATGCAGTGAGTATTGATGTTCCCAGATATGCCAGGAACAAGCGCCAAATCAAGACAAAGTTTATTGGTTTATTTTGAGCTATGCAAAATGACTTCTGGTACAGAAAATTTATGCAGCTGAGAAGTAAAGTGTTAACCTTCTTGATCTTTTCCCCATGTGGCCTGGGGAATACTAATCATTGGAGAAGTTCAAGCGCTCATTTTAAGCCATTACAGTTGGACATTGCTTATTTTGAACTTCAGAAACTGTTATGGCTGCTGACCTGGCTTAATTGCTTTTTGAAGTGTGCACTATCCAAGCAGGAACCACAAATAGTGCAAACACCCCATTATTCTGTGCATCTCCGGTAAACTATCTCAGAGAGAAAGAGAAAGGGACACCAAGTTACTCAGGAGAAATAGCTTCTTCTGTAACTATCAACAATATTACTAGGGGTGTCTAGGGATGTTTAAAAGGGAGAAGAAAAGGGAAAGAAACCTGCAGCATAGAGGCCATCATCTAACATGGGTCAAAGGAAGTAATACTGAGCCTATTGAAGTCTTCCAACACAGGGACACAGTCTCATGGGACACATAGAAACATAACAGGAGTCTGATGAAGAAAAAGCACCGGTAGAACAGAAAGGTGTGGAGATGAGGAAAAGCTAAACTCCACAGGGAGCAGATCAGTGGAATGAAAGAGAAAAGCAAAATCCGAGGCTGTTGCACACTGCTGAGAGATCAGAGATAAAGGAGAAAAAAAAAAAACCAAAAACCAAACAAAGATGTGCAGAGGGTTCCAAGAAAGTTGAGAAATGAAGGTGTGAAAGATGTACTGTAAGTCTGAGTGAGAAATGAGGAGAAAAGGAAAAAAGAAGATAGAAGGACCCCCCAGAATAAAGATTGAGAAGGCATTATTAAGACAACGAGATGGGGAATGGCAGGCAAGGGGAAATAGTGAAGAGCTCCACTGATCATCCAGAAAGACACCAGAAGAGAGGCAGACAGTGGAAAAAAGCTGTGCTGGGAAGAAGCAGGGTGGTTATATAGTTTGCTTTGTGAAACCTCATGCATTTTGCTCAAACTGCTACTGCCCTATTTAGTTTCTCTTTTTTTTCTTCTGATTCGAGAAACTACTTGAAAACAAACTTTCAAAGTACATATATGCCTATAATTCAACTTTAGAAACCCATTTTTCTAAGCACCATAGATTATTTCCACAGTATTTCGTTGAATGAAATGCTGTTTCTACAGCAATCAATAGGCAGAATTTGAAAGAGTCATTCCAGACACTTGGCTACACCATATGGAGCATACCCTGTGCTGCCAGTGCTGCAGGAGAAAGGACATCTCTGTGGCTGCCGATCCTGGAACAACAATAAATTGTGCTGGCTCGCATGTAACTCCAGGGCCAAGGTTTACTGGAAGAAATTAATGATAAACTGCAGTTTTCAATTCTCACCTTAGTCTGCACGAAAGAGCATACATATGGCCAGTAAGTCATCACAGCTAGGAAAGCAGAAACTAAGCAAGAACATGTAGGTGATACTACAGAGTTGATACCAGCTACAAAGAAGTTAAAAATGAATAAAATAAAACATGAGGAATTCCAGGAAATGAGTGCTGATATTACAGATTAATAAAACCCTAAGAGAATAAGCAAATAGAATAAAAAAGCTGCAGCAGAAGGATTACCACCTTCCAAGACGCCACTGGTGCTTGCCCATTGGGTGAAGACTGTGTGGCCAGCAGGGATTCACTAGATGATGGCAATAAAAGTATGACCACATTAATGCCCAACTGGACAACCAGTCTAGTTCAGGCCACAACTGTGTACTGTAGATAAATAACTTCATTCCAAGGTTTTGTGCACATATAAACTTGCCCTGAAATCTCCAAGTTTGGTAAAAGATTCCCAAACAGAGTGAGACAAAAATTTGAGGGAAACTCATGGGAATCATGCACCAATCTCTGAATTGATCAAATTTGCTTATTATTTTAAGAAATAATACTTTTTTCTTTATTATTTGGATAGCTGAAAAAATAAAGCCTTTTTTTTTTTTTGTTAAATTCAGTTAATATTGTTTCAATGCATCTGACTACAAAAACCAGACATGGCCAAGAATAATTTCCTCTGAAATTTTAGGAAAAAAAATATTTATCATTCATTGAGTTGAATTTATCCATTATGTTTAGCTGGATGACTTCAGCACACAGAATAAATTTTTCCATGAACAGTCTGTGAATTGAAGATTATTGCTATATTTCAATGCTCTTCATAACTATATTCCAATGCTTTTCATAACTGCAATTTAATTCTCCTTCTTCCAGCACCTATTCTATATCTAACCTATGCCTGTCATAATCTAGAAATCTAAAGACATTTCACTTCCCAGATGGACCCAGCAGGGCAACAGATTTTGTTGCTCCTGTTCTTCTGTGTGCTCACATAAATGGTAGTTGAAGAACAAGAAACCCAACTGCCAACTGCATGCTCGACTCAGTGCTGTAGAACTCTAAGAGGCACTAACATGCTTGGTAAATTGCACAAATTTGAACAGAAAAACTAGAATACAATTCCCTCTCCCAAGAGTTCAGCATTATGCTTGTATAGAGATAGGCAGAAAATGTTTCAGCACTATTTTCTATTTATAGAACAAAATGATTTTGCTTTCCACCTAAACATTTTTGTATCCGAGTAGTACCTGATTTCTGATGACATTTTTGCACTTGCATGAGGAAGGCTAAATGTCCAGCAGTAACAGTACAACACATAACATCATTGAGCTGGACGTGCTGTCATGATTCATGGGCAGAATCAAATTTATGAGGCCACAAGTAAGGAAGTTTGTAAACCGCATGCCAGTCATTTGCTTACTAAGCAGATAGTTGCAACCACTCAGAAAAAGAATAGTCACACACAGAAAACTGCAATGTGCATTCGGTGTTGGATTTTCAAAGAAAAGTTTGAGCTCTACAAATTGTATTAGCCATAAACAATTATCAAAACTAACGGAGATTTTTAAACGTTAAACTAAATCATGACAGTTCTCTTTTGGCCCCACAATTCATATGAAATCTTGTTTAGATATACTAAGTGAAATGAGAATAGTCTGAATAGTCTGCCACTACTATATCCACTCTTTTTTCGCAATATTGCTTTTTTGAGCTATTGTCCCTTCCCTCCTCCCCCTTTCCTTTTGTATGATCTGCCCTTAGTTCAAGTCATGAAAGATTTTGGTTCAGCATGTTTACAGCCTCCTTATAAAAAATATACTTGGACTTAATCCCAAAAGCTGGGTATCTCAAACAATAACATGCAAGAATAGTTTGAGTGAGATACCCTAGGCTGACACAAAGGGCTGTAACATTGCTGGGATTATGTCATAGAGTACCTTTTTAAGAAATTGAGGTGCATCATGGCAAAGACTGAAATTATATCTCAGTGAATAGTTTCAGGAGGGGAAGTTGGTTTGATGGTTAAATGAAGACATAGCCACAAGCACATAACTTCATTGTGCTTACTGGTACATTGTTAGAGAAGAAATAGAACTGCCAAACACAAGTAGATTACCTCATCTCGTACAAAGCGACATCAATAGGAGCTCTGTCATTGACCTTAATGGCAGTAGGACACACATATTCTTGAAAAGGCAATGTAAGTCTTGCTAGAGATCAGTCTTAAACTAAAGAAGGCACGGACTGTTTCCCTTTGTAAGAACTTTTCTCTATTGGTTATTCTATGAGTTTTAGTAAAGATTAATAAAAATCACAGAGATTCAAAATCATGCTTTTTATTAATTGAGATCTTGAACTAAAGCTTATGTGAGAACTGGGAGAGAAACCTCAAGTAAGAAGTAAAGTTGAATGGAGAACTCCAAGAAATATAAACTCTTCAGGAACACAGCAAGTCACTGAAAGAAGTTCAAGGAAGAATTTTATATAAAGAAAAACTGAGCTCCTGAAATCAAACGAGATAAAAAACCCCAGCTTACTTTAATCTTGCAAGTTAGGGACACTGACTTTACTTTGAACAATCTATATTTAAAAAGATATGGGATAAACACCAATTCAGTTATCAGATGAAGATTGAGTTATCAACTAAAGATTAAATTCTCAGTTACAGAAATTTGCAGAATGCTACACTCCTAAAAATAATACATCTTCTGGAAGTTATCTGCTTCATATGAAAAACTAAGAACAAGAAGATTTAATAGATTTGATTATGCTGAGGCAAACATGCTGCTTTAAACCGTTTGTGCAATTGCTCATCCAAAGCCAGATGGTAAAGGGGATCAAAGTCTCAAAAAACTGAAAAAGATCACTATGTAGCTTAAACTTACAGAAAGCTATTAAAATGTGAAGAAAACAGAATGAAACTGGACCAGATTGTAAATTTTGAAAACAACAGAATGCAACATTACTCTAGGTTAATGAAAAAAAAAAAAGAAACCCAGGGCAACACAAGAGTAAAAAAAAAAAACATTGCAAAAGTACTGTGGAGAAATCTGCTTAATAAAACCAGACTGAATTTGAGGCAAGTCTGATAGAAGCAAATGAAGACCTAAGCAGAGTTCTGGCTTTGAACACTTGCTGTAGCTGAAAGCAGCAAAAGCCTTCAAGAGAAGCAGAACTTGATAAAAGAAAGGGATATCTGCCTGTTCTGTACAGTGAAAAGGACTTTTTTCCATCCGCTCTGAAGCCCACTGTGATATTTCTGCACCCTGTTCTTCACAGTTTTCCAAACCTTTAGTTATGCTGCAGATGCGTCTCTTTCTCTCTTCCTCCAAACTCGTTTGGAAAAGCCTCTCCCTTGGCTGAGCTTTTCCCTTGCTGAAAGCAACTGAGTACTCCCTACAGAAGGTCTGCATGACCCAGTACAACAGCCAGAAGTAGGCAAACAGTTGGCTTCCTTCTTTGCTGTGCAGTCGCATATTTTAAGAAATATAACAGACTATAACACACAGCAGATAGTGAACAAATAGGACACATGCACTATCCATGAAAATAAGTGAAAGGAGAAGAACAAAATTCCCAAGGATTTAACATATTATGTTGTAAAAATAATATTATTGGTTTCTGATGTGTGCAAAACCAGAACAAGAATTATAACTGGTGTCTGACACTGTGCTTTAAAACATAGTAGAAGAAATTTCAGCTTGAAGACACCTGAAATAATGCAGATTTGTTTTTCTGTACTAGGAAAAAAGTTGAATTGTGGTTCTAAATCACCAGTTCTAATGTTGATTATCACTTTATTAGAGAATAATGTTGTTGAACATTTCGTTTCATGTATAAAATATCTATTTGCAAAATATGACAAACCAGTGGAGATAAAGGCAGAAAGCATATAATAATCTGACTGCTAAGAATGTAAAATATTAGCAAGAGAGCATGCTCTTAAAGGTTATCTGAAGTCCAGGGTATCACAGTGCTTCAGCCTATGGAAAATAATGGTTGACAATTGTTGAAAAAGGCTTTTAAAAAGGTGAGTAATCAATAGTGTATCTCTATGTGATGCGACTATAGATCAGACAGTCACCCTCAGAACCAGAGTTATCAATGTGAAACCTTGTTTAAGAGCAAGTTTAGAATTCTGTGCTCAAGAATTGGGTGTTTTTCTTAACTACAGATCTGCTGAGGCAAACACAGCAGTCTTAAACTTTCTATAAATGCCTTACAAAAATCCAACCACACACACATATTGATACACCAACCTTGTAGCCATGCGACAATTTATACAAGGCCAACTACAGAAAAAGGGATAAACCAGCTGTATTGCCACAGCAGGTTCATTTAGACAACTATTAATCAAAGACATGTCTGTAAAAAGTTAGGAGAAACTTATTTTTTTTTTATTTTTGTGAAATAAACACCCGAGAAAGATTCTGAACTTCCAAGAACCAAAACAAAACTGAGTACTTCGGAAAATGCCAGGGGATTGGAGAAGTGCAGAACTAACTTGAAAAGTCTGACAACTTTTGATACATATGTGTATTGCCAAGGTTTTGATTCCCCCTTCCTCTTCCCCCCCCATGAAAGGGAGAGAATTACAGGCCTTTTAAGAAGCCTGCAACAACCCTCGAACAGTCTAGATCAAACCAGTTGCTACAGATTGGTGTTAGTGTAAAGGGAGATAGAACTCCCCTTTCTCACATGTTTAAGGGTTTGTTATCCTACTTGTTATATGAAAAACTAAGCTGTACACTCCAATCTCTTACTAATAGCCTCACATTTACATTGCATTTTGAAGAATGGAGAAAGCACTGCACAGCATAACCAGGCAAATAAAAATACCTTTTATGCAGGACAGCACTAATAAAAGCAGATTTTCCTGAAGGTAGAGTAGAAGGAGACAATTTCTTCCTAGGAATACAAAGAAGAAATAGATGTATTTTTTTTTTTCATATAAATAAAACTTCTGAATACTCAAGGAGCCTTAATAACTGTCCTGTTTTGGTAGCTAACCTTTTGAGTCCCTGTGTCTGATTAACCTCTGCTCCCAACCAAGTTGACCGCCTTCGTCAACTAAAATTGGTAAAAATACCAATTTTTAGATATAATGTATGTATTTTGATTTATATTTTAAGTATATTTTAAGTAGATTGGTAAAAATACCAATTTTTTAGATATAACGTATGTATTTTGATTTATATTTTAAGTAGATTTTGAGTGTTGCCATACCTAATGATAAATAACACTCTGGAAGAGAGATAAAGTTCCTGTATCAATTTTTCACTGAACTGTAGCAAAAGAGATCAGGATGAGGTAGGTATGAGAGGTGCATTCCTCTATGATTTGTCCAGAGCTATCCGCTGTTAAATGGCAATTCTTGTGGTTGCTAGTTTCTACAAAAATAACTATGTCTGAACAAACGTTCATTCAAAAGTAAAGGGCAACAAGCATGCTGAAAATGCTTTTTCTTTATTCCTCAGACCTGAAGATTGTCTATGCAGAGTGTATACCAGTAAAGATTGATTCCTGTGCTCTTCTTTCTTAATGGAGCTATAATTTGTGTATTTTTAGCAATGGGTTTTCAAAAATTTGAAACCGTATTTTCATGTTTCTATTAAATCTTCCTTAGTAGGTGAGCACGGTTTGGCTGTGTATAGGTAGTATAGGAATAGGAATACTTTTATGCTTTAACAGCTTCCTAAGTTTTAGATTTATAGTTAATTTTTCCTTCTTTGGACCTATTCTTTCATTTTTCTACTAGTTCTTCCTTGGTTTGAACTTTGGTCTTTCTGCTCCTTCTCTCCTAATATTTATTTACTTAAATATTGACAATGAGGACAACATTCATTTAGGACTTAAAAGAAGCATTCTGATCACTTGACTTGAACTCATCCAAAGATTATGCATTTGCTCAAAAATGTTACAGGACAGAGAAGAACCTTTAGAAGTAAATCCAGATCTTCTGAAAGGTTTCCTACAGTACTTAGCTCTACTCATTCACTGATACTTTTCTGTAAGACTTACAGTGTAACCTTTTGAAATGTTTAAGATAATTTCAATTTCCCTAAGCAAGTAATTCAACTGTTTTAAGTAATGTTAGTTAAATCATACATCTGAAATTATCACCACAGCTTCTTGATTAAATTAAATGACTCCTAAATCACACACAGGAGTACTTTCTTAAAGTAATTTAAGAGTAATTTCTGCCATATACTCGTGCTACTTTTGCAACCTAGAAATTCTGAGAAAAGGTCATTAGCAACATTATTCTTTATCAAAGACCCCTAAAATACAAATATATATTTTCTGTCTCTCAGCTTCAAAGTATTATAAAATGTGACACTGAATTGTACACAAACAAACAGAACCTTAGCACCTCAAATCACCCAATGCTGCAGGTCTGTAATAAGACCTCATCACATCTGGAGTCAGCAAATGCTTCACAATATGCTACTTCCAGCAGTTTATTACAAGCATTAACTACTTGTTTTATATCCCAACATAACTTAACTTAGAAAATATTCCCAGTGTCCTTGGTAACTGACCCCTAGGAAAAGCATGGCCACTGTAAGAACTTTATTTCAGAGCTCTCCAAACGCCATTTCCCAGCTTCCACTATTTCATTGCCATTATTATATTGTCATCAGTGAGAGATACAGACATTTCCAAAATAATCTTAAACCACCTCTGTCTCCCATTCTGCTTCAGAACACGGTGTCTTAATTTCATTTTTTAACATTTTTTCAGTTTTTAGCGAAGCATTCATTTAAAATGTGTACACTGTCTGGAGTAAATTGCAAAGATAAAAGGGCATTTCAAGATGACTAAAAATGTACCTATCAAGCTGTTTCTTTTTCTCTTTCCCAGGTAGTTTTGCTGAAAAGGTGGTTAGGACATCTTATTTTAAAGGCAAACGTTGTTGTGATTTTCTGGTTTGTTTGGGGGTTTTGTTTGCTTGGTTTGTTTGGGTTTTTATATGTTTCAGTGTATTTTTTGTGTTCCCATCATTCTGCACTCAGAGATCTTAGAATCATGAATATCTCTTGATGCAATTCAGAGCTGCACTTATAAATATGAGATCTGGTTATGTAACACACAGAACTGGATATATGTTTACTTGTATTTTTACCAGTGGTTTTATAGTAGATGCACACTGCACTATAGTATACTGCTACAGTGGCTGCAATTAAAACAGCAAGTTTCGTTTTGGAGCACACAGTCAGGATTCCCATGGGAGGAAGCCAAACCAGAAGATGTGCTCCAGCCATTGGTGGCTATTCGGTACTAGAGACTAGGCTAGACTTCTAACAACTTGTTAGCAAGTACTGTAGAACAACAGAGGACCTGTAGGATAAAACTGAGGATGACAACTCAACATCTGTGTAACGTGTTTCAGTGACTTTTATTGTGGAACAGGTAATCTAATCTGAACTAGTGGCATCTATGGAAGTGGGACAAGCAGCACATTTGATTGGAAATTCAAAGCAAGCTGTAGTAATTTCCTAGTGATTTCCTATATCCTCTCCAGTATACCATCATTTTCCTTCTTGAAAACAGCAGCTACACTTCTGAGAGCACATCAGCATGCAGCTGCTCCCCAAGGGACTTTACCTTTCCATCCAGCATTGCTTTGGAGTTTTACTTGCATCTTTGCACTTTTGCAGCGTTGTCAAACATAACATTAGCATCAGGGTAGGTTAGCTGCAGAAAAAGGTTCAAACCATTTCAGTGTAGAAGACAGGATTAAAATGAGAGATTTCATTTGCCTATAGATGTAAAGCACTATTTCTGCTGAAGTGCTGAGGCTACAAAGCAAGCAGTAGTCCCAGGATACCATTCCATGACACGTTTGGAAAGCTTGTGCTGAAATATCCTATTCCATCAAAGACAAAATATTTTCACTTTCATAAATCTCTTCACAAGGGGTAATATGAATAAGACTTGCTTGACTTGCAGCAATCCGGGATGACACATAATGCCCTGGATCAGGCAAGAATTTCAACATCTCCCAGAGCTCAAGTCAGTATCTAAGACTCCAGGTTATAATCACACACACATACTGCTATTTCTCCTGAGCACTGTTCTTCACATGGAAACACTGTCATCTTCAGCAGGCTCTAGAGATAAGTCACTTCCGTTGAGCAGGGACTGACATCTCAGGAATACCCTAATTATAACAAGGTTTTGCATGTTATATTTAAGAGACATTTCAGTATAATCATTTACTAGTTGAGACAATAAGGAATATAATTAATAGTTAAATGGCAAGATTTCTGCAATTCGTAATTCCCTAACTGCTATTTTGGATTTCTAACTGAACATCAAAATGTCATAATCTAGTGGCACCAAACACAGAACACTTAAAATGTCAGCAAGGGAAGAAAATGACTTTAGAAAAGGGGTTCAAGAAGTACAGATCTGTGATTTAAAAGGCACAATACCTCATGGTATGAACTGCATTATGCAGGAACAGCTCTTTTCAGTGCTATATGCTCGAAGATTAGAGACTGCAAATCACCTATGTCAGAACCACAGCTCTCCACTTCTCCTGCTGAGATTTCAGATTGGCTTGGGCTAAATTTGATGGCAAGTGTTCCAGGTCCTGTCTGTCAGGTTCTCCCATGTTCAATGAGCAACATACTCTTTGATGAAAATACTGTGTAAACAGTGAAACAGCACATTGAAAATGTGTAAATTAATTTGTTTCTGCAAAATTTTCAGTCAGAGCAGGGTTTAGGACATTTAGACAGGCCTGCAAAACCCTGCTGTGTCCCTAGGACATAATTGGCTCCTGAGAGCAGCAGCATGTATTAGGCACAGTAAAACAGTTCAGAAAGGTCTTTCAGTAAGCCTTCTATAAATGCAACACATTCATTTTTATATGAAGCCTGTAGTTCCAGTGGGTGGGCTATAAGAAGGAGCTGCCTAAACTCTTGCCTGTTTTTATTTCCTATAAGTAATACTATCACACTGTAAATACAGTGAAACAGTACGACTACTCTGGACAAACAAATACACAAAGATCAGCAAATACTCTTTTGTGCATGGACATATAGTCATGTTCTAAATCACAACTCCTAGAAGTCACCACTCCGAAGGATATCTGTAGCATTAAAGTTTCCAGGCATCAAAGAAGGGAACCCCACAGCTACTGAAAAGATTATATTTTCAAGAACAACAGGTTGATCAGCTAGTAGCATGTGGGAATCTCTCTCCTGGCCTTAGTAACTTAACGTATCTAGTGAGTTACAGATTTTAGGCTATTTTGCAGTTTCACAGAAGTTGGGTTAGTCACCAGTCTCCCAGCTGAGGTTATGAACAACACAGAAAATAACAGCAATTTCTGATACAGGCAATCAGTGCTCATCCCTGTTTCCCCCCATCTTCCTAAAACAGCCATGCATACCACTAACATCAAGCTTTCTCAGAAAGATCTATTCTCAAATAGATCTAGTTAGATCTATTTAAGGTGGTTTAATTAACACAGCTTAATGTGCTGAATTGACATTACTATGGCACAAGCATTTCTTTGGTACTATACATACTTATTAGCCTAGGGTAGAGAGCACTGAATTTACTGTATGGTGTGTATACTGTAGCACATGATTTTAATGTTGAAGAGGCTCATCACACATTTTCAAGAACTGTCCTTTAGATTATTGAGTAACAGGCCAATGCAGTGGTCAGATTAATTCTTTTAACAGCAGCGTTCAAAAAGAAGCTATAGGAAAAAGAATTTGCTTTGGGGGAAAACAAATAAATGGAAAAAAGACTAAATACCACAGATCTACTTCCAGCTAATATCTTTAGCTAAATTAGCAAAACATTTACATCAGGACCATGGATAAGTAGCAAAAAGAATAAGTTCTGAAATGACAGACCAGTTGATCAAAATTAGCTGAAAAGAAAACAATTTTTGCAGGAAGTAAACCCATCATATCATGAAAGTGTGTTACCACTTCAAGGAATACAGATGTTTCTGGTGACAAAATTAGCACAGCTGTTTTTCTGTTCAAATCACTGCCCTTTTCTATGAATATGCACTTTGCAAGTGGTCAGGAAGGAATCCCAGGGCATCTGCTCTGCAGCTATTTCTGCACTGTTTCAGTCTTATCCATGAGCAGGGAAATTTGGTCTCATCATAGCCTTTTTCTGTTTGAAAGGATTGGCTTTCTCTGTGAGGGAAAAGAAATCTCTCTTGTTAAATAAGAACATCCATCATAGTTTAGACAGAATTTCAGGAATGACAGGTACCTTATTTAGATAAGGTGACACATTACTGCTTCCTTTTTCCTCCTTTTTCTTATACAGTAAGATCTATATGGAGAGTAAATTACTCTATCACGCCAAGTAAGAGTTAAAGTCAAGCTCCATTTTTTGAGTTCCCTATTCCACATCTCCTTGAATTCCTCATCTAGCTGTTTGAAGGACATTTGAAGTGGATTTCTGGTTCCACTGCTCTTAGTATCAAATATTTCTGTTGGCTATGCTGAGTGATAAGGCTTACCGAAATCCTTTTTCCTAGGAGAAGGTTACTGGCAGAACTGTACTGCTTCTGAACTGCTGTTACTGGTTGTTAAAATAGGGGCTTCAAAAAAAAACGAGGCAGCTATAAATATCACCAATTTAAAACACTTTTACATGCTTTCCAAATTGTTTCAAATTTTTTCCTTTAAGACTGAAAGAGATTATTGCACCGAATAGAAATTATGAAATTAATATTTCTTTGAAGCTGTTATTGCCATGACTGTGTCAGAATGTGCCAGTCCATTTGAGCACTGACCCGTGCACTGTGGAGCAAGAGGTACATGTGCCTTGACCACGGGATTTAATCATAAAGTAGGGCAATGCAGCACTAGCTACAGGACTTCCTTGTTCTCCAATCTGACACGTTCATAATTTTTCTATTTTAAGAGCTATTTTGCAGATGAGCTTCTAAACATGACATAGATGGGAAATGCTGGAAAACACACAGATACTGTCACTGATTCCAGGAATACAAATTGTTAAATTGGGGCAGTTATACAGCATACATCCCTATGTATGGGAGAGCTGGGAATTAAATGGATCCTGGTGGAAAAGACTTCCTTACCTGACAGGCTTCACAGACACTTTGTGATCCTATGTATAACTTGACCCCTATTTACAGTAATGGGTACTAGTGTGTGACAAAAATGTGAACAGGAAAAGCATAGTAAAATGAACTTTAAAAGGAAAATTGCTAAAAATGAACTCAGCATTACATACATCCATAAAAATATGAAGAGTTACACTTGTTTCTCCACTACTAAAAGCAAAGTTATCACTCTATGTAAAGAGTGGACTGAAACAGAAATATATTTGTTCTGTAAAGCTTTGATGAAAGAATTACTGACGATCCCTAAATGTAATTTATTGAGTGTAGCTAGGTTTGGGGAGAAGACTGAGAATTAAATACTACTTCAAACAAGGATTTATCTGCAGACTAAGAACACCTCTGTAAGCACCATGCCAACTTAGAGAAGTACCACACTGATGTAAAGTCCCTGAGTCCCTATTAATGGAGTCCACAGACCTTCTCATCTGGTTTATCTTCAAGGAAACCTATATGAACGTCTTCAGAGCTATGAAAAATACCTCTTAATGGTCCACCAGCACCTTCCACAAAAATCCTTCATATACCCTGTAGGAGCAATTCCTTTCATTTGAGTACAATTTACTCACAGGACAAAAATCAATTTTTATCAATACTCTGCAAATGGGCACATGGACTGGAAAGGAGATAATACAGATACATGAAAGATCCAGGTAAACAGAAGCAGGAGAAAAATTTAGATTAAAAATAAAGGCTTTGCATCTTATTGACAGTGCCTACAATACAGAGGCAGGGAGCGCAGCCACACTGAATACACATGCCACTATGCAGAAGAAACAAATACTCATGACATACAGGGTAAAAAGTATATAGACCCAAAAAGCTGGATTGACAGAAAGCACAAGTCAGCAAGTTTCAGAGAATGAAGGATGAGGTACCTGAGTCACAATTTAAGCTGTAGAATGAATCCTGACTTGTAATAAGGAATCTGAAGAACTGAGTGAGTTTGCAAGAGCTTAGGGAATGAGCAGAGGTAGGCATTTGCTTTGTGTTTTCTGGCTGTCAACATTATTTTCTCATATGTCTGTTGTGACCATCCTGCACTCATGTAACCTGTGAGCATGAGTGTCGTGGTTTAAGCCCAGTCAGCTATGCAGTCTCTTTTTCACTTCCCTCCCTTCCTCCCCCACCACCGCTCCTGGACAGATGAGGAAGAGAATTGAAAGAATGTAACTCCCACAGGTTGAGATAAGAACAGTCCAGTAACTAAGGTATAACACAAATCACTACT